>JACEFZ010014244.1:187500-225000 GCA_014155875.1 Cepaea nemoralis
ATCTATACCTTTTTTCGAAAAAACCAGCACCGCGCGTGATTCGAATACGGGTATATGGGATTACGAATCGCGACCATAACTCCGTGGCAATGGAAGCTATAGTTCCTGGAAAACAGGTCAGAGGTTTAGGAAGGAAGACAATGGAAGCTATAGTTCCTGGAAGACAGGACAGGGGTTTAGGAAGAATGGCAATGGAAGCTATAGTTTTTGGAAGAAAGGACAGGGATTTAGGAAGAAAGGCAGTGAAAGCTACAGTTCATGGAAGACAGGACAGGGGTCTAGAAAGAATGGCAATGGAAGCTACAGTTCCTGGAAGAAAGGACAGGGGTTTAGGAAGAATGGCAATGGAAGCTATAGTTCCTGGAAGACAGGACAGGAATTTGAGAAGAACGGCAATGGGTACTATAGTTCCCGGAAGACAGGGAAGGGGATTAGGAAGAAAGGCAATATAAGCTACAGTTCCTGGAAGACAGGACATATGTTTGGGAAGAACGGCAATTGAATCTATAGTTCCTGGTTCCTGGAAGACAGGACATAGGTTTGGGAAGAACAGCAATTGAATCTATAGTTCCTGGTTCCTGGAAGACAGGAAATGGGTTTAACAATACATATGCTGACATAGGACATTTAAGACACAATGGGCACAAAAATGCTCAAGACAGCGAAATAAATCTTGAGCCTTTCAATCCAGCAGTAGCGAGATAACAGTTCTGTAAAATACCTGCTAGATGATGAAGATTCAATGAAATAATCTCTTTGCGGGAAATAGCTGAACTAAGTAAGAAATTAGTGTGATAATGATAATGATGATGATGAATGAATTAAGATTCAGAACTTCCAAGATAAACGTGTTGGCACTTACCTTACTATCTTTGGCCTTCTCGGTAGTATTGGCGGATTTCCTCCTGCTTCTCCGCCTCTTGATGGGACTCTCAAGATCTTCCATCTCCAGCGCCACACTGCTCTGACGGCGAGGATCATGGTGGTAATCCCTAGGGGGGTCAGGCAGAGGTCGGTTGTCCCGTGGATCATTGTTATGATTCTGACTGTACCTCCTCGAATGAGCGTTTGGGTCTACTACCATAAAGTTGTAGGCCACACTCGCCATTATAAAAATTACTTGTAACAAATGGCAAACTCGGATAAATTCTTAGTATACAACTAAACGTCGCCTTTCAGCAGGCAGTTTCTTAGATAACACCAAGAGAGCTGTGATTCACATATTAAATTATTCTTGCTTAATGTGATATCGATATTAAATTTTGACTTACAGCAGAAAGTAAATTAACAGCGCTTGAATTGTATTCACATATTAATGTGTTGTCGCTTAATTTGATATCGATTTTAAATTTCGAGGTTTGGCAGGGATTCGATTAATAGCTTTAGAAAGTTAGTCACATATTAAATTATGTATATTTAAAATGATATTAAACGTCCTTCTATATAACTTTCGAAACTCCATTAGCATTTTAACTCATAAAATGCCTGTTTTATTATATAAGATTGGAATATTTCGCATGCTTGTTACCTCACACTTTTTATTAATAAACGTATCACTACTTTAATTGTGACGAATATGGCAAAAATCCGTGAAATCAAATAAAATAATTGCTGTTTCCCTGATCAGCACGAAAATGGAAGCGATCCTGCCAATTATCCTCTTGTTGACGCTGTATGGCCAAGCCGCATGGCATGAGCAGGAACCTGTAACAATATACAGAAACATGAGCTGCGTGTCAAAGAAACACAGAAAAAGCGTTAATCATTATCATATAATGTTGACAATAATAGAAGAAGACAGAAAACTTCCGCATCTCTTAACGGAAGTCAAGGTGGAGAGAATTGACTAAGTATTAGCCGTCAGTCTGCCAGCGGGTAAACAATACAGGTAAGTAAGAGGAAAGGACTCTTGTACACACCTTGAGGTGCATTAAGTATGTAGTACCATCCACATATTTATATACCTTATAGTTAGTTAGTTAGTTAGTCGCAGTTCCAACTTCACAGCAACGGGTCATCCCCATTATGCTCCGTTCCTGTGCCAGTGAATATCACACAAAACGCTCCCCACTGCCCAATGTGAAAAGTGGAAAAGACAGGAGTTTTGACAAACAACAGCCCGCACAGATACACTGTGCATAATGCCGCCGCCAGAATGTCAACACAATAGTCCCCCACAAAACACCCAGTTCATTTCTGATGGAATCGGCAGTCATTTTCTCAACTGGATGTTTCCTAGATGTTCACCCACACAGTCCATCGTCGATGGCAGTGGCAGTCAACCAGAAGCCCAGCAGCCACGCATTTCTGCATAAGGCAAGAACCGGTCAACTCTGGGACATAGCCATCTGCCATCGCTCCGAACATGCAGTCACGTTCCAAAAAACCTCGGGCAGATTCAAAAGCATTTCACACGAAACTTACAGCTCACAGTGTCGCGCCACGCACTCACTCAGTAGCAGGGCGACGGAACCATCAAGCCTCCTTAGTCGCCTCTTACGACATGCGTGGTAGGCTGCAGTGTTGCTATTCTTTGCTTCCCTTATGGGCCCCGGCAACACACGGGCACCTTATAGAGGTACTCGATGGATGAAGTAGAAAATATCATGCCAGCCACTTTTACTTCCTTAGATATTTTATTACCAATTTAGGCTGAGTCGATCTGGTCAGTTTAAAACAAATAAAGTACTCGCTCGATGAGTTAATGAGCATGTGGTTGTTTGAAGTCTTAGTACTGGTCTTTGCCCATCCAGCATGGTTTCTGAGGGGAATGAGAGCTCTGCAGCACAATTCATCGGGAGAGATCAGTTTGGTACTGGATGGTGAGGAAAGTTTCTACATCAAGATTACTCCGATGGACACAAGTCCTTGTCGGGGATTAGGTAACCTGAAGACAAAGCTTTGGGTTTCAGAGTTAGAACTCAGGTATTCTGAGGATTCCCACACACAGCAACATCGCTAACACATGTGTCAGAATATCTGATATAACCGACCATGCTGCATTAGCTACTATCATTTTAATTCATTACATCAGAATGACATGTCTTTTAGGTGTGACGCATACCTCTTCACCCTGCCTCCAACAGAAAGTTCCGAGTGTTACCTGTAGCAGACAATGGTTTCTATCAGAGAAGACGATCCCATCAGTGCATACGTTAGCGTCTTTAATTTGATACGATTTCTTAGTTAATATGATTTCCGAGGGATAGGTTCACAGGATACTATCCCATTGACTCTAATGACTTTGTGTATGATTAAACTCCTTTAGCTTTTGTCTAAAATAGCAGATCCTACAGGCAGCAACGAGATGGGAATTTATGGCGTTTCTTTGCAGGCTATGGCCATGCCATTGAATTTTGGAGTGTTTTAGAATGGTTAAAGTTAGTTGCATATCCTTTGCAGGACGTAGCATTTATTATGCTGTTTATGATTCCTGGGCAAGTTTACGTTCAGTAGTTTGCCATTGCTTTATGAACGACCGGCACGCATACCATACGTATGGAAACTAACGCAATTCGGTCTGCTTCACAATCGCCCGCAGCTCTGTTTCGAACGCGGTATGCGGGATTACGAGCTGTGTCCGTAACTCCTTTGCCACAGAACCTGCATAATGGTGGTAGAAGGCAAATTGTATAACATTAAGGAAGAAATGAGAAGACTGAATATTAACATGTTAGGTATGTGTGAAATACGAGGAAAGGAATTAACATTATAATATCAGAGGAATGTAACATGAACCATGCTGGTTGCAAGAAAATACAGCGAAGGGCAACACTTGTAATGGATATGGAGAGATCAAAATCTGTTAATGGATAGCTGACTGTGTCCTATATAATATTACTAGTAAAGTTGAGAGGAAGACCTTTTGATCTCAACATCATACAAGTTTATGCACCAACAACAGACAGCAGTGATGACAGCAACGATGAAAATTGTATAATGATTTGGATAATCCCTTTAAAAAATGCAAGAATTCAGAATTAAATATCATAATGGGTGATTGTAATGCTAAAGTTGGAAATCAACAGGACGGATGCATAATATGCATGTGTGTACCAGAGGAACAGAATGAAAGAGGTTGCAGACTTGAACAGTGGACATAGGAGCATGATATGATCATTGGAAACACCTGGTATCAACAACCCCCAAGGAGATTATGGACAAACAGGGTAAGAATTAAATTGTAAGAAGACATAGATTATGGTCGTCACTAGGAAGAAAGAAATACCACAATGTAATATACAGGCAAATGGAAATATTCTTAAACAAGTGAACTATCTCGGAACAGTCGTAACATATGATGGGAGATGCCTTGAAGGAATTAGAACAATAGTCTCTATGACGAAGGAAGCCTTTTGCGAGATGAAAAACATACTGACCAATAAAAATCTGTCATCTGCAACGAGAAAAAGAGTGTTGAAATGCTGCTTTCTGTTGTGTTTGCATATAATATCTCCGTAGTCAGATATGCTGTTCATGTCCTCGTAGTTTCGATTACTTTCGCTTCGCTGATAAACACCTTTGTTAAAACGATCGATTTTATATGTCTTGTTCTCTGGCTCTCTGGTTACATTTATGTTAATTTTCTATCGATTTTAGCTCGATAGCAGCCACACTCCCCCACCTCCCCAGCCCATTCATACCTACTCGCCTCGCTTGAGGGTCAAAAACTAAACCAGGCGAGGTGTGTATCTACGGAAGGTGATGGAATGGGACACGTATCGAATTGTTCTAGATCTGAGGTCACTACACCGTGCTATGCATAGGCTAGAACGGAGGTCTCCATGGCTGAATGGATAAGTATGCTTTCTCTTAAATCTGCCGGTGTGCTGATGCCGAGGTAGCGGTTTCAACCCCTACACAGATCAGTTGGACCAAATGTTGACTTCTCTTCCTTAACTTGGTGACGTAATTTACCAGTACCTCTGAAGTAGGAGTGGGTTCGCTTGATCGCGAGGAACACTGATAATATAGAAAGCTAATCCACACGCAAACATCAACCCAGTGAACTAGAAGTAGTACTAAACTGAAGTAGTAACAAGTGTATTACTGCGCTTCCGTTCAAAGCCAGCAAATGAAGAACCCCCAAAAAGAAGGCTGGAACATACAAGACGAATTTCAACCCAGAACTGAGCAAAAAACATACACTGAACTACAAGAGAACATATAATTGAAAGAAAGTTGCCAGTTAACCCATTGGTCTTGAGTACAACCATCCTTCAAAGTAGGATTATTTGTTATTACCTGGGCTTCTAGTACGACCCAGGCCAAGATGGGTCCCAGGAAATTTCCAGGAGGTTAAGGCGGACGGCGCGATGTTAACTCCATCACCCATTGTGTGCTGGTTAGCACCATATACCCAATACTGTTGGACGATTCTTGAAAAAGGAGAGGCTGGCATATGAGACTACGACTTCCAGCATGAGAATGGAGGTGGAAGCAGTCACAGCGGCATTCTGTTGGTTAGAGGAGACCACTGCCACACACATTCTCTTCATTGCGGACTCAAGGAGTATGCTTAGTAAGGTGGGAAAGGAATGTTTCATGTGGTACGGCTCACCTTGCTTCAGAGGTCACAGATTGTAAGAATTATATAGCTTTTTTTTGCCATGGCCATGCGAGAGTGCAGGGGAAATGAATAGGCTGACAGGGAATGAACCTCTTAGTGGTAGAATACCTATGGACAAGGGAGAGGTGGTCGTGCGCCTGTGGGACCAGGTGGAGAAGGTGGGGGAACCAATTGAGAACCCGTATGTGGAAAGGAGATTGCCGGGGGTTAGCAGGAGTTCTGGTAGAATCTCAAAACTGAAAAGGAAGACCAGGAGAACTTTTAATTAGATAGCGGTGGGAACGATTAGTTGTGTGACTCTTCGCTGGTTGTTGAACGCTGGTTGTTGGACGGAGAGAGTATGAGAATGTCTTGAGTGCAGTGATGTCGGTTCTTAGCTCAGCTCAATAACTCAACCTAATAGCCTAATGGTGTGTCAAAGGGATCTTTACTTGCTACAGTTTTACAACACTGAAAACACAGTACAAATTCTCTGAATGAATTACAAGCAGACAATATAATTTTCAAGAAAAATAATAATAAATTATCGAAGCATAATTAGACCTAAAATGGTACAAATTATATCAATAGAAAAGCAGGGATACAGCACATATTATTGAACATCACTTACAATATAAAACAGCGGATTTTTGACAAAATGGTATGATAGATAAAGTAACAGCCATCAGAGAGAAGAGGAAATGAATAGCCTACGGTAACACATTCACACAGACATTCACACACACACACACACACACACACACACACACACACACACACACACACATGTTGGATAAAGTTGTTAGAAAGTTAAATAAAACATAAATGAACATGTTACGAATTCGACACACCAGAAAAATGACGTAGGGAGTTAGACCCGTGCATTGAGATAGCAGAAACGATGGTTATAGATTCAAAAGCAAACAAAAAGGCACATGGACTAGTCATATCAGCAAAAACATGACTGCAAGAAGTGTGTTATTCCCTGGAAGTTGCTTTGACAAATGTCTCATTGCAGACAGACAGAAGACAAATGCAGTCGAGAATATTTTCACCCAATCATCTTATTTATAACGGGATGCGTTATCGACTAGTTATGAGCGTAAATGGTAAACTCTGTGGGACCTATAGAGCCATCAAAGTTAGTAGCACCTTGCCGTCTTGACAGACCGTAGTTTGTTGCATTGTGCTTGAAAAAGAGCACAATAGATACAACCCATGGCGATGACCCAGGGCTGAATTGTAGAAATCATGTGTTGCGCATGCAGCATGATTCTTCTCTCGGCCTGTCTAGTTAACCCCAGAGGAAAGGTAACATCAATACATCTGGAACAAGACACGCTTCGGTAGCTTGCCAATCAACAAAGCAATGCTCTAACTGTATGCCTGTAGGAGTGTGATGCTTTCTGTCTTTAAAGATACTATGTCACAGTATAATGAGATAGGTCATCACTTTCCCGTGACGCTGTCTTCCTTTTCACAATAAATAAAATTGCCAACATTATGCGTACCTATTTTGTAATGCTAGGTCGATCACAGAGCAGCACAAGGCTGGGAAAGAAACCTCTAGAAATACCCATAAATAAACGGGGGCTTGTGTCATGGCAAGCCTGTGCATTAACAACAATATGATAGAGGCTCGCTTCAGTTAATGCTTTAGTTCCTTTAGTTAAAATGATCGCAAGTGTTTCCGTTCCCAGAAGAATGTTGATTGCTATTCTTTGATGTCTATTATTAGTTTTATAATGTGCTCCCCGCAGCAGAATATTTCTAATGGGAATGATTCTGGTGTACACATGTGAAGTCTCCCCGGTGATGTCGGGTTCATCCACTCAGGTGGCATCCCATAATCTGATGTAAAGGTGAAGATCAGAGAACGGATATACGGTAGCACTCTGCAGATGATGCTGGGATCCATTATAACAATCGATTTATCTATCCACCCATCCTTACAAACCACCGATGCATCCATCAATTCAAATGAATGCTTTATCCCTCCTTCTATCTCTCGATCTGTCTGTTTGCCTGTCTATCTGCCGACGTGTCTGCGTACCAATCTATCTATCTATGCGTTTTAATGCTTATTGTTCTTTTGTTGTTAAAGAATTGCTTCATAAGATATGTTGAATGAAAGAATGTATGAGAGGAAATAGAGAAGAAGGGCAGAATGTCAGACGGGCCTGCGTGCCCAATTCTTAACCCTTTGAAAATAAAGATTTTCGTTCGTTCGTTCGTTCGTTCGTTCTATCAACCAATCTATCTATCAACCTACCTATTAACCTATCTAACTGCCTACCTAACTGTCTGTCTCTCTGTGTGTCTGTTTGTCTGTCTGTTTGTCTGTCTGTCTGTCTGTCTGCCTGCCTGGCTGCCTGACTGTAGGTCTGTCGATATGTCGGTACGTCCACCCGTCCATCTATCCATCTATTCATCCATCCGTCCATCCGTCAGTCCATCCGTCCGTCCTTCTGTCTGTCTGTTTCCGGATTTTGATTTAACAACTTTAATATTAGACGTTCAAATTCGTTTAATATACTTTTGTTAAATCCCATGTTATATGTCTCCAGAAATTGTCTTTCCATTTCAGATTGCCAATGAAGATGAACTCAGATGAAGGGTTAATAATAGAGAACACGAAATGGGTTAAGCGAACGAGAACAAAACATAAACGAACAGCGTCGAGTTGGATTGAAATAATGTAAACAAACACAACATAGTGTCAACAGAGAGCCAAACATAGCTACATGTAATGAGTAATGAATATAACATCTTGACTAGCAGACTACAGGTCGTGTGCGTCAGGATAGGAAAAGTTCTTGAGCGAAAGCGAAAAACAGACATGATCATCATCATGGATCATGCCGTTAAGCGTGGGAGGTATGTTTCATCATCTCACACGATCACCGGAGTGGTGGATCAGCTCAGTGTTCTTGTCTCGATCATACCACGTGGTCAAGTCATACAGATATTTACTTCTCTGCTTTTCCTTGTTCTGTTCCCCGCTATCTTGTCAGTTGTCACCAAGTTCTCCAGTTTATTTCTTCTCATAACGTGTCTAAAAATATGACTGTGTACGTCGAACTTCTCTAATCAATTTATGGGTTTCATGTCGTTTTTGAAGGACTTGGTCATTGGTTTTTCTGTCTCTCCTGGTATTCTTAGTATTTTCCTCAGTAACCACATGTCCACAGCCATTAGATGTTTTTTTCAGCTTGGAAACAGACATAATTCACTTTTTTTGTCCAGACGGTTTCAGGGACATATGTTTTTGTGGACTAGTTTTCAGCGTCTCATATTTACCATGTTTCAAATGAATATTATCAAGCTCTTCTGTCTACTACATAATTATATTCCATCTGTATACGAGATATCTAAAGTATTCCATCATTGGCTGTAGGAAACAATCAGTGTATGGAACGAAGAATGGCCGAGTTATTGATGTCTGACAGAACGGGACTATCGTCAATTCATGATCGTCTGATGTAACGCCGAGATAAGAAAATGACCGTGCGTGCGGGCTGCCTAGACAGACTGTTCTAGAAGATGACAGCTGCAGGACTAAGAGCCGAAAGCGAATAAGTAATTTTGTGTGGGCCTTCGTGATGATTGCCAGAAAGACGCTATTTGACAGCCCAATATGAGTTGAAAAGAAGCCCATTACTTGGTGGCCTTGCAAGGAATTGTAAGGACCCTTATAAAGTGTAATTATTTGTGGGAAAAAACATTGCTATCTCCGGCTGGGGTGCGTTTTATCGAGTATATTGTCGCCACATCACAATTGTTTTAACCATCCTCTTCTGTTGTAACGAAAACATCGTCACCACCAGCGTTTCAACTTTGTAAACACCATTACACCCGTAACAGCTAGTGGAAGGTCTTTGACACAGTTAGTTTATGTGGCATTTACATTAAATTCGTGGCAGATATTAATTGCGAATTTGAAAATATTAAGCCATGGCATAAACTAGGTAATGAGCTTAAGAGATGATGCATCATTGCTTACCGTCTTACCATATCAGAAAGAATATATCTAGCGCCCATTTTATCCACAGCCCGTCGACCAAAGACCCTCATATAAGTAATCTGGGGTGCGACCTACCCCACTACCCCACTTAACAACGATACACTTTCAGTTTTTTTTTAATGTTAGTCTGCATCTTCTAGTACACAATCTATTCTGTGCGTCAATTAAAACCTAATGAATAGACAACTTGATTTTTTGGAAAACACACGATCCCCTTAAATTAGCAAAAGAAAACCAAAATTTAAAGGTATTGATCAACACTCATAGAAGTTTAGAAAAGAAGCCCATATTAGACTCTAGACACTATACAAACTTTAACTGCAGGCGGCAGGTTCGAATCTTGGTGTGTTAAGTATAGTTCCCGGTGTTTATATTGTCTATGACATCATCTATTCTTGACTGCTTTTCTCAACCTCTGTGAGTGCTAATCAACAAATATAAATCAGAACCTAATAACTAATTCAAAAATATGAAACTTTCGAAATATTTCCAATCCAGTTCATAATTCACAATACGGTTAGTCAGCCAAAAATGATACACTAAGGCACATACATATATAGAACACAATAATGATACACTAAGGCACATGCGTGTAAAGAACATAATAATGTGTACACTAAGGCGCATACGTGTAAAGAACACAATAATGATCCACTAAGACTGATACGTGTATAGAACACAATAATAATACACTAAGACACATGTGTGTATAGAACACAAGAATGATACACTAAGGCGCATACGTGTAAAGAACACAAAAATGATACACTAAGGCACATCATACATGTATAGAACACAATAATGATCCACTAAGACTAATACTGTATAGAACACAATAATATTACACTAAGACACATGTGTGTAAAGAACACAAGAATGATACACTAAGGCACATGCGTGTAAATAACACAATAATAATACACGATGTCACACGTGTGTATAGAACACATGAATGATACACTAAAACACATACGTGTATAGAACCCAAGAATGATACACTAAAACGCATTGCTAGTTTGTTAGGTAGTCGAGGTTCCAATTTCACGGTAACGGGTCGTCCCCATTATGCTCCATTCCTGTGCCAGTGAATATCACACAAAAATGCTCCCCACTGTCCAATGTGAAAAGTGGAATAGACAGGAGTCTCGGTAAGCCAACAGCCCGTACAGGTACAATGTGCATAATGCCGCCGCCAGAATGCCGACACAAAATTCATCCACGAGAACCACAGTTCATCGTCGATGGACTCGGCAGTCACCAGAAAGACCTAATTGACACAAAACCACATACGTGTATAGAACACAATAATGATACACTAATGCACATGTGTGTATAGAACACAATATTGATACACTAAGGCACATGTGAGTATAGAACATAAGAATGATACACTGAAACACATATGTGTATAGAACACAAGGATGATACACTAAAACACATAAGTGTATAGAACACAAGAATGATACACTAAAACACATACGTGTTTAGAACACAATAATGATACATTAAGGCACATATGTGTATAAAACACAAGACTGTTACACTAATACGCACCGGTACATATAATAAAGAATATTGCACGAAATCACAATAGTAATTAGAACACAAGAATAATACACTAAATTAACCAGGTGACTAGAACAGAAGAATGTTACACATAGTCACACAATGTACTAGAATGAGCTAGAAACTCAATGAATAGAACCCAGTCGATGACATATCTTGGCGTGAGGTTTGATAGTAGCCTGTCATTCAGAGATCATGTTCTTTATAAATATTGAGCACAACTCACTACTGGCAACGCTGATCGTATTCTGGTATGAACCTAAGGCCTATCCACGTCAATGTGGAAGCACTAGACTCGAGTTTCGCTCTCGTTTCAGCTCGTCAGTAGTGCATATCTTTGACCGGATCCGGAAACAAACCCCTGATCACTGGCGTGTGAAGGGTGACGTAATATTCTGTTATGATAATTTGGCCAGCGTGTGCCGCGTGGTTACACACCCGTTTCACACGCCAGTGATCCGGGGTTTGTTTCGGGATCCGGTCAAGGATATGCACTACTGACGAGCTCAAACGAGAGCGAAACTCGAGTCTGGTGCTTCCACATTGACGTGGATAGGCCTTAGGTTCATACCAGAATACGATCAGCGTTGCCAGTAGTGGGTTGTGCTCAATATTTAAATCTCAAATCCCGAAACAACCAAATAAATCATGTTGACTATGTCATAACGAAAGCTCGAAAAGGTTTGCCATCAACTGCCAATATTAAGCAAAGACTGTTAATAATAATACTTCTATTCCAAGGACTGGTACATTCACCAATCGAATATGCCCTGGCCATCCTCACTGTCAGCCCTACACAGACTGGAAAACTTGAAAAGGTACAAAACGAAGCCATGCGCATCATTTTGGACTGTACGAGAGACACCAGCTGTGTAGCAATGAGATACCTCTTTGACTTCCCGACCATGAACCACAGGATCAAAATCTGGAGAGCTTGTGCATACTTAAAAATAAGTGTAGATGAGCAGCACCCTCTGCATGAAGATATATTCAGAGAAAAGGGCGACAGGCTAAAGAGGGGCAAATCATGGATGGGTCGGGTGGAAGATGTCATAAGACAGGTCTGCAGTCTTACCAGTATCAACCCCGACAAGGAATGGGTTCCTGTGCCTCCAGCCTTTAAGTGCACTTTCTCCTGCATTATCACACTCGACAGACGGTGCAGAGAGCATAACCCTGCCGCTGTCAATGCAGAGGTCAACGCGCCCATAAGTGAACACTCAGACAACCCCGAAGTGCTCATCTATACAGATGGATTTGTTATAAAGCAGCAGAGAAGTGCGTGGGCATTTACAGCGCGGTCAGCGGGCCGAACCGTTCAAGAATCCAGCAGTGCCCACTCCATGACCACGAGCAGCATGACGATGGAAGTTATGACAGTAACACAGGCTTTCATATGGCTAGAATCACAGCATTATCCCAACGTGTGTGTAGTAAGTGATTCAATGAGCATGATTCGGAAGGTCGATGCAGGATCTGTGCGCAGACAGTGGACTGATTCGCTGCGGAAGTCCGTTGTCCATAAGGTCACCTTCATCTTCGTCCCAGGACATGCAAGAGCCGAGGAAAATGAACGAGCTGATAAACTGGCTGGCTCTGCATCCCCTGCAGATGGCCAGCCCATGGATCGCGCCGATATTATTATCATCCTTAAAGAGATGTCGAGAACATAGGACTTTGACGTCAGTGAATCCACATCGTTGTCCAGGATGAACGACTTGGGAGTAAGAACTGGCACGGCCAGATACGAGAAATACATCGGGAAAACGAGAGACTATTAGCCACCGGACGCTGATGCATATGCTGGGGGGGGGGGGGGGGGGATATGAGCACCTATAGACCTGTCTGGAGTGCAATGACGATACACCAACTGATAACTGATAACTGATAACTGAACTAGAACACAATAATGATACAATACATCACACTAGTGGAAAGACTAAAGGAATGTTACACGTAGTCACACGAGGAACTAGAACACAAGAATGATACACAAAGTAACAATGGTAAATAGAAAAAATACATGATACACTAAGTCACAATGGTAACTACAACAGAATAATGATATACGAAAACAATGGAGGAAATAGAACACAAGAATAATACACTAAGTCACACAGCTAAATAAACCTCATTGGTGAGTAGACCATAAATAATGATTCACTAAACGACAGGGTTGACTTAAAAAGGATAGTACAACAAGTCGTGAGGATGATTACAACTGATGAATGATACGCTAAGTATAATGGATGACTAAATGAGAAGAATGATACATGAAGTCACAATTGTGACTATAAGAGAAGAATGAAACATGAAGTCACACGTGTGACTAGAAGAGACGAATGATACATGAAGTCACACGTGTACCAGGAGAGAAGAATGATACATGAAGTCACACGTGTCACTAGAAGAGAAGAATGGTATATGAAGTCACTATTGTGACTATAAGAGCAGAGTTATACATGAAGTCACACGTGTGACTAGATGAGAAGAATGATACACACAGTCATAATTGTGACTCGAAGAGAAAAATGATACATGAAGTCACAGTTGATACTACAAGAGAAGAATGATACAAGATGTCCCATGTGTGACTAGAAGGAAAGAATTATACATTAAGTCACATGTTTGACTAGAAGAGAGGAGTGACACAAGTAGTCGCATATGTGATTAGAAGAGAAGAATGGCACATTATGACCTAATTGTGACTAGAAGAGAAGTATGATACATGAAGTCACACGTGTGACTAGAGGAGAAGAATGACATGAAGTCATAATCCGACTAGAAGAGAAAAATGATACAAGAAGTGACAATTGTGATAAGAGGAGAAGAATGATACAAGAAGTCACACGTGTGACTATAAAGGAATAATGATACATGAAGTCACATCTGTGACTAGAAGAGAATAATGATACACTTATTCATCCTGATTGAATGAACAGAAGAATAATCCTTAGCTTGAGTATTACATATATTGTTGAAGTTTACAAATCGAGTTTTTTAAGAAATGTATTTTTGTTGCAAATATGTTGATTTATTGATAGATATTGTGAACAAAAATGTCGATGAGGTAAGGTAATCCCGTAACAGATAGTACCGTGTTTGAAGAATTTGGGCTTCACATATACTATCTCACCACCTATGAGGTGTAGTGGTCGTCTTGCTTACTCTTTCCTTTCTTCCCCAGAGTATACTGAACATTGGCTGGTTCCCATGTTAATAATGCTGGGTCGACATCAAATCCGTACTGATCCGAAAATGTAACCCTACCTCTGCTGGGAATCGAACCATGACCGCTGTCTTGGCAAGCAAGCGGACTAACTACTATGCCACCGCGGCTCACAATTATAACAAAGCTAAGCAATCTTCATAAACATTACCATAGATAAGTACTGTAGTCACTAGTACCTTTGAGTTATATGTATCATTAAGAGACACTAATCCACAGTGAGAAGATACCGACACACCGAAAGTCGAATATTCTTCCTATATCTACTATATATACCTACTGAAAGTAATTGTTAGTTCTTCACACAAGTAAACGATTGTTTCCAAAAAGTCTCTCTTTTGAAAGAGAAAGAACAACAATGATATGAAATGATGAGTGCGTCCACCTCAACACACGTGTACATTTCTGCTACCACAAACATTCACGCAAGGTGACTACTACTTTTCCACAAGGCAAAGCTGATACGTCGATGACTAAACGAAAACTTGCCTAGCAACCTAGAGCCAGCCACGTTAGCGCTTGCTAATGGTTTTATATAGAACATCGTCACCCATCGTTTACGGCAACGACGCCATGGAATCAATTGATCGGAACCAGGGAGCCAAGTCTATAGTCGCATGTGACATTATGAATGAGTACTTCAGGAGCAGGGGAAAATAACGTCAACAACAAAATCGCATTTCTTTCTAATAATAATCAGCTGTCAGAGCAAGTGATGTAAAGTTTATGTCATGTCCAACGCAGAAGTTAAGTCTCATGGCAATGTTCGTGAATGTGACTCTATTTTAGATGATGAATTGAAAACGTGGTCACTAACTATGGTTATGTATTTGCCCTGCTGTAGTGGTGCTCAGATTTATATATGGGGTTAGGGCATTTTAGTCAAGGATAAACCATTAAGGGACGTTTCCGTAGTACGGCTGGGGCACACTCGACTGTTGCTATGGAAGTCCAGGAGTGGTTTCACTGGTTTTCGTTCGGAAAATCGATTAATAGCGATTGTGAGAATGAGAGAGAGAGAGAGAGAGAGAGAGAGAGAGAGAGAGAGAGAGAGAGAGAGAGAGAGAGAGAATGAAACCGAGAGAGGGAGAAAGGTAGGAAAGGAGAGAAAGCTAGAGAGTGAGAGAGTAACAGAGAGAGAGCGCGAAACAGAGAGACACAGAAAGGGAATCAGAGAGAGAGAGAGAGAGAGAGAGAGAGAGAGAGAGAGAGAGAGAGAGAAGGGGGAAAAGAAAGAGAGTGAGAGATACAGAGAGAAAGAGAACCAGAGGTAGCGAAAGAGAGAGAGAGAGAGAGAGAGAGAGAGAGAGAGAGAGAGAGAGAGAGAGAGAGAAAGAAAGAAGAGTGAGACAGCGATGGGGAGAGGACTCCAAAGATTTAATTTTTATATGTTAATAAAATGGAAACCCAAGTCCTTATAACGTGCTGCACTTTTTAAAACGAATGTTTTATGAAAGAGATGGCACTACTGAGAAAACCGCCTCATTTCTTGTTCTGTTGAACTTCAATTACATTAGATTACACCATACTGCTTACATGCCCAATACTTGAATTTTAACATACTTTTTTTTTGGGGGGGGGGGGGGGGGCTGCGTGGTCTCGACGTAAGGTGTCCGCCTCGAGTGCTGGAGGTCCCGGGTTCATGTCCCGGCCATGACCGGGAATTTTTCTCGTGGACTTCTAGTAATAAAATTTCCCCTGGTCTCTGGGTAGTGAGATCGGACGCCCGTGTGTATTGTTGCGCACGTCAAAAATCCCTTGGCAGCTGGAAATCGAAAAAGAGTAGCCTAACGGCGCTGCCCGGGCAAAATTTCGAGTTAAAAACAATCTACCCAAAGTATTTTCAGGATCCTCGCAGGTGCTACGAAGTTCGTGCACTGAGCTGAGTTTCTCCAGACTGAGGTTTGAGTTAGGAGGAGAACGGAGCACTTATGGGTTGCACCCGTGTGCCGTGATGTTGATCCACCGACTAAACTAAACGTTTGTTTTTCTTTCTGTTTTTGTTTTTAAATCTGATTCTCTCACTCCTTACTCGTATATTATTAGCACCTTCTCTATGTATATGCCATCCTCTATTTTTCGCATCTTACTCGTGTCTTTCCAACAGAGATAAATCTTTCTCCCTCACCACTTATGTCGCCTTCGCCTTTACTGTCCTCAATGTGTCACTTTAAATATTTTAATGTTGTGCTATAGAATTCAGAACCCACGCTTCTAAAGCGAGGCAATTTTTAATAGTTCTTTTAATGTCTTGAAACAGTGTCTTTTTTATTATGTATGCAAATGAATGCTTTCTAATCGCAACGTCAATTCTGTCACTTTGCGATTATGTTTTTTAGAAAGCATGCAACTTCAGCTTTCTATTTCTGTTTATGTATACTCATCGTATGTTTGCATCTTTAGTGCAGTTCAACCCATTTCATTTGATATTTCTTATACACTTATGTAGTAATAATAGAAAGCGCTTGTCGGTGTAGCTCTGTGTACTTAGTTGTGAAGTGCAGCAATCGAAGCAAACGACCCAGAGTATTCGTCTCAACGCCAGTTCTCTCTGGTTGCACCCGGTACTGAATGCCAGAACAGAACCAGACAAGGTGAAAGTAATCGATATTCGTATCTAATTGGAAACAAATGAAACATTCTTATTTTGATTCTCTGGTTAGAGAAGAATATATTCACCTGTTTCAGTGTAACAATGGAATTGAGTTCGCTTTCGTCTTATCTGGGACATGTCGATTAGTGTATTGTTCACCAAAACATGATGTTGTTGCATCCGCGAAAAACCAACTGTTATCAGTTTCTCTCTCAGCTGATGGCAACATAGAAGATAGAGTGAATTGAGGAAAATGATATGTCAATAAAGTAACAAATATAAAACAATCATAGGCATTGATCTGCTTTCACAGACGGCGTGAACATGAGTTCAGCTTGCTGAACGTTGCCCGTCTCTGGTCCTGTCTTAAACAGGACGATTTAATCTGGATGTAACGGAGTTAGTTCGATATCATTTTTGGACCTAGACATACAATTGTTAAAATAAAAAAAAACGTTAGCTGTATATCCTTAACATGAAGTCGTAGTCAACTCCAGCATTGGGGATAGAGTGGGGCGGAGGAGGGGGGGGGGGACTGTTTATTATTTCTTGGCATGTTTACTTTCAGTAGTTTGACATTGTTTTCTGAACGACCAGAGCTCATACCTTTTTATGGAAACCAACGCAAGGTGATCTGCTTCGAAATCAGCCGCAGCTGTGTTTCGAACGCGGTATGTGGGATTATGAATCGCGGGATTATGAATCTAGTGATACTAATCACATCACACACAGAGAGCCGATTGGTCTATACAAATATGGATGTAATACCATATACCCAAAGCGCTAAAGACCTGTAAGTGGGTACTTGACTTTTTATAAAATACTAGCTGCCCGGCCCGGCTTCGCCCAGGCTCTGGCGGGGATCTATCTATCTATCTATGTATCTGTCTGTCTGCTTGTCTGTCTGTCTGTCTGTCTGACCCGGCCCGGTTTCGCCCAGCCCCTGGCGGGGAGCGTCTCATTAAATTCATATAAGTAGTCATTATACATTCAAATACATTCTCTAAGCGTACAGAGTATGCGTTCGGCCCCTGGGCTCTCGCAGCTAATTTATTGGTTGCAGCTAGAAAATTTCATTTAATGTTAGGATTATTTAGTTTTTTAAATGTTGACGTATAATTTTTAAGTTATGGTCGAACACCAAATTTGATGTCTAATGTAGTGCTTTTTGATAAACAATATTTTTTGTTTTTCTGTCTGGTGCGTACACAAATAAATCCGAAGGTTTTCCAACGCGTGAGCAGGCCACATATAGCTGTCCATGTGTGAAGCACGGATTTTCCAAATTTAGTCCACACACTTGTAGCGATTGTCCCTGTGCTTTGTTGATCGTCATGGCAAATGCAAGTCGCACCGGAAACTGCAGGCGTTTGAATTCGAATGGCATGTCTGTTGGAATCATTGGGATGCGAGGCAACAGTACATCAAAGGATAGGCTTCTTCTTTTTTTAGACAAAAAAAAAACAACAACAACCTGCATTTTAACAGGCGTGCTGCGTGTAAGGTATGCATAAGGTATGCACACCCACAACATTGAATGAAAAATGTGATGTTGACACACACGCGGCCAACTTTTTTTTAAAAACAAAAACAAAATCAAGAATATACCCATTTAATTGTGTACTGACCTTCTCTCTGCCAAGCGAACGGAAAAAACAAATGCTTCGATTACTTCAAAAGTTCCACTCCGAAAAAAGTACAGAAATAAAATTCTAACGTATCTAATCTAAAATAAATCCATTATTTTTAATGAACACTGGTTTTAAAAACATAAAAAGATGTGTTAGAAAATTTTCACTATTTAAATAGATGCATTACTTTTATAAAAATTATGAAAATGCCTTAAAGATTATATCATTATTTATTATAACTCATATGCCTGTAAATAACTATAGACAAAAAGTTTATAAATCTTTGAAAACAATGCAACAATCTATACATAAAATAATAGTGATGTTATTAAAAGTTATGACCCTTGAAATAACTTTTCTTATGTTAAGTCCCCTTGATGGAAACGATAAATATTAGCTGCCCGGCCCGGCTTCGCCCAGGCTCTGGTGGGGATCTATCTATCTATCTATCTATCTATCTATCTATCTATCTATCTATCTATCTATCTATCTATCTATGTATCTATCTATCTATCTATCTATGTTCGGCCCGTTCCCGTTAAAAATATAGATAGAATAGAAGAATAGATAGAAAATATGATTGGAAGAGATCTATCTAAAGTAAACTTGGCTCCCGTTCCCGACTATCTGTCTGTCTGTCAGTCTGTCTATCTGTCTGTCTATCTGTCTGTCTGACCTAGCCCGGCTGCACCTCATTTAATTCATATAGATTTTGTCACACGTCTTCTTGATGATAATATCACGAAGTTCTTACGATGATATGCTCATGATATTATTGTGTGATGGTCGTTGTCTAGGTAACGATACTCATGGTGTGTCAATGGAGATATCTGTCTTGCAATGTAACTCACCCCCGCAGTGCATATTCACCAGGCATTAAACAAGATTCCGTTGGCGCACATAATCCTTTATTACAGAAATAAGACGGACAAACGGAACATGTTTATACATCCAGAAAACACAATGTAATCCATAGAATATAAATATCCTCCTCACAATTTAACCAGCACACATCAATGCCTTCTCACGGCTGGCTTCTAATCTCAATCCACAAGACAGGTAATCCAGCTACAATCCTCGGCTGGATCTCACACAATACAACCCACACATTGGGTTGGAGCCACTGCTCAACTATAGAACCCACTCTGGGTTTTGGCCTACACTCAATACAGAACCCACTCTGGGTTCAGGCCTGTCTTCACCACTAGCAGAACAACACAACACGGAGCTCTCTCTTAAACGACCTGACCCGCAGTCGGTCTCCTCTCTCACTGACCTTTCAGTCTCTTGACTTCACACAACACACAACTCTCTTTCGACCCATCCCCCTTGGGGCCTTCCCCTCATATCCGCCCCATTATTTCTGAGGGTTGATTGTTTTCCTCGTAGCCAGGTCACTCACCTTACTGTCTCCCACTCTCATCTCCATTCTTCCTCATGCCCGGTCACTCACCTCAATGTCAGTGACCCAGGCTTATGTCAGATTTCTATAGCCAGGGGACTTAACTTAAGATATAACAATGCTACTAAAAGTTATATCCCTTTTTGTCATATATTTTTATATTTTCTTATGTTCAGTCATGAATTACAAAATTAAATTTTAGGAAGGTAATAGCTGATAGCTGATAGATAAAACTATCACAGTTGGTTGCACATGAATGAAAGGAAAACGTGTAGAAAATTTCATCTCAATCGGTTGGACCGTTCCCGAACGCATAAAGGACGGACATACATACATACATACACACAACGATTTTTATATATATAGATATAGAGGTAAGTAATGGATTAACGGAAGCAAGACATGCTAGACTGTGTGCAACCAGTAAAGATGACTTTACATACAGCAATCCCTTGCCTCAAGCTGAAAGTCATAACTGGAACTGAGGCACAACAGAAAGAAAGTAAAACAAATGCAGATAGACAAATAGACAATAAACAAAGAAAGAAAGAAACAAAGAAGCACAGACAGACAGACAGACAGACAGACAGACAGACAGACAGAAAGAAAGAAAGAAAGAAAGAAAGAAAGAAAGAAAGAAAGAAAAATGAAAGAAAGAAAAATGAAAGAAAGAAAGAAAGAAAGAGAGAAAGAAAGAAAGAAAGAAAGAATTCAAAGAAAGAAAGAATTCAAAGAAAGAAAGAAAGAAAGAAAGAAAGAAAGAAAGAAAGAAAGAAAGAAAGAATCAGGTAACATCTTCATCACGTACTGTGTAAACTGACCTAGGCGTTCATGGCTTGCCTTATACGAGGGTAAGTTAATAAGTATAAGTAAGTCACAAATGGCTGTAGAAAAATAACTAAATATGATAACAACTTGAAACCAGTTTATTTTCTTACATACATTGCCTTAATTTCTCAACATCATTTCCACCAACATTGATGCACTTATCTTATCGTTTTGTCAGTCCTCCCAAACCGGCTGCATAGACGTGCGTGCTGTTTTCTAAACTACGTTTTCACTTCACATTCAACTTCGGCGTCTTTCGCGAAATGTCTCCCGCCAAGGTGAGATTTCAGTGCACTTAGTCTGTAGCTATTTCCCATAAAGCGGTGCATAGCTGGGTAGAAAAAATTACGAGGACGAGTCAATAAGTAAGTCACACAGTTATGTGGTATGACTGGTAAATGAGAACAGGGCACGCAGATCTATGCTGTCGGTTTGGGAGGACTGATAAAACGATGGGATAAGTGCATCAATGTTAGTGGAAATTATGTTGAGAAATAAAGGGACAGTGTATGTATAAAAATAAACTGGTTCCAAGTTGTTATCATATGTAGTTTTTTTTTTCTACAGCCATTTGTGACTTACTTATTAACTAACCCTCGTATCTCGGCCTATCCGGTTCTGGGAAGTTATATTAATGCAATTCCCATACGTCATCGTCTTAGACCTTCAAGCATCATGCTTCTCGGTGTGACTCTGTCTCTTCTACCCGTGATGTTTTCCAGTAGTCACGATGTTCACCAATGACTCTCTCCCTATTATATGACCAAAGCACAATGGTTGTCGTTTTTTTTTTTAGTTGTGTGTAATGTCCTGCTTTTGTTATGCTCTTACAGGCAGTCGTTGTAAGTTACACCGGCACGTTAATGCATTAGCAAATAATGTCTTAGAAAGCAAACCCCCGCTACTAGTATAGTAGTAGAGCGTAGGGAGTGGGGTATGATCTCGCTTGCTAGAAGTTGTAGTTTGTTTGTAGTGTAGTGTCGTAGGGTAGTGGACTATGTGATCTCGGCTGCTAGAAGCGTTAGTTTGTTTCTTATGTAGTATATCGTAGAGTAGTAGGGTAAGCACATGACGTCAGTTTAAGATACTGATCGCGTCGCTTTCTAACACTGTACAGACTTTGCACTAATGCTGCCAGTCTGCGTCCGATATTACTTGAATAGTCATCACTGCCAATAACTAGAGGGCCAACATATTTAAAGTTCTTGACGCTGCCTGCAACCAAAATATTCACCATTTTATGCGATCATTGGGTATCCGTCCGTAGGCTTTATCTTTGTGTCGTTTTGTTTTTGTTTTTTTCCCCTAAGACTAGAAAAAGACAACGATCTGTAGTGAGTCTTTCCACAGACACTATCAACTCCTGAAACCTTCTAAAATCACCTGAATGGAGGTCACCTCAGCCGCGCACCTGTGCCCTGGAATTGGACTAACCACGAATGAATCAAAATTGTTTGTGGTCTCACCACACCCGATGTCGTTTCTCATTACATTCCTTGCATAGATATTGAACAGCCAAGACGGAAAGAAAGCAGACATCCCCCCTTCCCCCAATCCCCGCATCTAAAATATGTCTGATGTTTTTCTCTGAGGACTACCTGCAGTTCCCAATGTAAATATTCCACCAAGTGAACCAAGCATACTGGAACCCCCCAGGTCCCCCATGATGTTCCACAATTTCTGAGGCTGAATCCAGTCCAAGACGCCACTGTGATAATACATTTGTCCCTAAGCAATTTCCTGCTATGAGTCCGTCATGTGAAAGGATTATCACATTTTGTTGACCTGAATGCACCGGGGAAGAGGTGTTCAGTCTGTCCCTCTATTAGCAACCGACAATCCCAGGCATCACACCCGCGTCCTACAATGCTTATTACATTATCAGCGCAGCTCCCAATCAACTCCATAAACGTGCCCTCTTTGACGTCACTGTAGTAAGTGCCAATATTACACAAATAGGATTCGCAGGTGCGGCATAATACGCAATCAATCCCTAGACTTACTCCTGGAATGGTGCGTGTGAACACGCAATGTTAGACAAAACATGTTCTTCTTCTCCAAGTGTCAGTTCTGGTGTAGTCATCGACAATCACGACTCTCCAATCCTCTTTGTCATTTGATATGTTAATGAAGTTGATATGTCTTATATTGCATTTTGTCTTTTCTAAGCTTGAAAACTACATTTTTTTTTTTTGGCCGTTTCTTCTTCTGTCTCTCTTACCTAGTAAACTCTCTGACAAGGATACTTTCTATTATATGTCGTCAATTGTTTCTTATGTTCCATGCCGTGTGGCGTTGGTGATCATGTCTGTCCACAGCCTTCTGTCTCTCGTGCTTCGAATCTTTTCTGACACCGACGTTCGTTCCTCCATGCCATGATGTCAAGCTGTACAGCATCTTCTCTTTTGTTCTCCCTCTGCCTCCCTTCCCCTCCAACCTCACTCTTGTAAGTACTTACTGCAGCTTTTCCCTTCTCGTGAATACCACCGAATGTGGATTATGTTCTTCTCACGCAAATAACGAATTCTTTTTGTCTTTTAGCATCTTTCAAGTTATCTTGAAATATTTAACACGTTGCTATTTTTACGCCTCTTAAATTACATTTGTCTTTGTCCTCTTAGTTTTCATAAAAGATATCTTCACATTTGCTTGTGTCAATAATTAGGCACTTGTTGTCTTTTTTTCCAAGAAATCCTTCCGAAAAGAATCACATCTCCGCTCTCTCCAAATTTCGTCTATTGCAATACTCAATGGCCAGCATTTATTTCTATGTATAAGAAAAAGCCACACACGGCTGTTTAGTAAGAGGAGTGTTGTGCTTCAATTTACTCTCTGGGACGCAGAGGTGTTTCAAAGGCACCAGGGCCGGGTTATATACAGGCCAAGATCTATTGACGCGTCCTCGTCGAGCGTTCTGGGCAACAGGTACCTTCGGAGGTCCTCGCTAAAGTCAGTAGGATCGCCGATTCCTCCGAAGTCGGAGAGTGTCTACCTGTACGGCGAGGAACCACCAGTCTGCACACCAATAAGCCAGACATGGAACAACGGATACTCACGCAAACCTCAGGTCCTGTATGACATCATACTGATGTTGGACAACAGGATGCCTTCATCCGACATACAGGACTTCGCGTTGGAGCTCAAGCCAACGAACACAAGCAAGCAAGCAAGTAAGCAAGCAATTTACTCTCTCTGCTGAGAGGACGTCCATTAAATGTATCACACAGACACACAGACACAGACACACACACACGCACACACACACACACACACACACACACATATATATATATATATACACTAGCTGACCCGGCCCGGCTTCGCCCAGTCCTTTTTGGGGAGCATCTCATTTAATTCATATAAGTAGTCATATAAGTTCCCGTTCCCGTTACCGACTGTCTGTCTGTCTGTCTGTCTGTCTGTCTGACCCGGCCCGTCTTCGCCTAGACCCTGATGGGGAGCATCTCATTTAATTCATATAAGTAGTCATATAAGTTCCCGTTCCGACTATCTATCTGTCTGTCTGTCTGACCCGGCCTGGCATCGCCCAACACCTGGTGGGGAGCATCTCATTTAATTCATATAAGTAGTCATATAAGTTCCCGTTCCCGACTGTCTGTCTGTCTGTCTGTCTGTCTGTCTGTCTGTCTGTCTGTCTGTCTGTCTGTCTGTCTGTCTGTCTGTCTATCTATCTATCTATCTATCTATCTATCTATCTGTCTGTCTGTCTGACCCGGCCCAGCCCATGGTGGAGAGCATCTCATTTAAATTATATAAGTAGTCATATAAGATCCCGTTCCCGACTATCTGTCTGACTGTCTGTCTGTCTTGGGTAAATGTAGGAGGGAGGAGGAAGAGGGAGGTGGAGGAGGGAAGAGGAGGGAGGAGGAGGGAGGAGACAGGAGGAGTAGGGAGGAATAGGAGGGAGGAGGAGGGATTAGGAGGAGGGAGGAGTAGGGTGGAGGAGGAGGCGAGGAGGAGGGAGGAGGAAGAGGGAGGAGGAGGGAGAAGGAGGGAGGAGGAGAACGCAGGAGGAGAAGGGAGCAGGAGGAGGAGAGGGAGGAGGAGGGAGAGGGAGGAGAAGGGAGGAGGAGGAGAGAGTAGGAGGAGGGAGGAGGCGGAGGGAGAAGGAAGAGGGAGGAGGAGAAGGAGGGGGAGGAGGAGGAGGGAAGAGGAGGAGGGGAGGAGGAGGAGGGAGGAGGAGGAATGTGAAGGGAGGAGGAGGGAGGAGGTAGAGGGAGGAGGAGGAGGAGGGAGGCGGAGAGAGGAGGAGGAGGGAGGAGGAGGAAGAGGGAGGAGGAGGAATGTGAAGGGAGGAGGAGGGAGGAGGTAGAGGGAGGAGGAGGTAGAGGGAGGAGGAGGGAGGAGGAGGAGGGAGGAGGCGGAGAGGAAGGAGGAGGGGGAGGAGGGAGGAGGAGGGAGGAGGAAGAAGGAGGAGGAGGGAGGAGGAGTGATGAGGAGGAGGGAGGAGGAGGAGGGAGGAGGAGAGAGGAGGAGAGAGGAGGAGGAGGGAGGAGAAGGGATGAGGAGGAGGGAGGAGGAGGAAGAGGGAGGAGGAGGAATGTGAAGGGAGGAGGAGGGAGGAGGTAGAGGGAGGAGGAGGAGGGAGGAGGAGGAGTGTGGAGGAGGAGAGGAAGGAGGAGGGGGAGGAGGGAGGAGGAGGAGGAGGGAGGAAGAAGGAGGAGGAGGGAGAAGGAGGGAGGAGGAGGAGGAGGGAGGAGGAGGAAGAGGGAGGAGGAGGAATGTGAAGGGAGGAGGAGGTAGAGGGAGGAGGAGGAGGGAGGAGGAGAAGGGATGAGGAGGAGGGAGGAGGAGGAAGAGGGAGGAGGAGGAATGTGAAGGGAGGAGGAGGAATGTGAAGGGAGGAGGAGGAGGAGGTAGAGGGAGGAGGAGGAGGAGGAGGAGTGAGGAGGAGGAGAGGGAGGAGGAGGAAGGAGGAGGGGGAGGAGGGAGGAGGAGGAGGGAGGAAGAAGGAGGAGGAGGGAGAAGGAGGGATGAGGAGGAGGAGGGAGGAGGAGGAAGAGGGAGGAGGAGGAATGTGAAGGGAGGAGGAGGGATAGGGAGGAGGGGGAGGGGAAGAGGAAGAGGGTAGGAGGAAGAGTGGAGAGGAGGAGGGAGGAGGTAGAGGGAGGAGGAGGAGGGAGGAAAAGGGAGGAGGAGAGAGGAGGGAGGAGGTAGGAGGAGGAGGAAGAGGGTGGAGGAGGGAGGAGAAGGAAGGAGGAGGAAGGAGGAGGAAGAGGGAGGAGGAGGATGGAGGAGGGAGAGGGAGGAAGAGGGAGGTGGAGGAAGGAGGAGGAAGAGGAAGGAGGAGGAAGAGGGAGGAGGAGGATGGAGGAGGGAGAGGGAGGAGGGGAAGAGGGTAGGAGGAGGAGGAGGGGAGAGGAGGAGAAGAAGGGAGAAGGAGGGAGGAGGAGAAGGAGGAGGAGGGAGGAGGAGAAGGAGGAGGAGGGAGGAGGAGGGGAGAGGAGGAGGGAGGAGGCAGAGGGAGAAGAAGGAAGGAGGAGGAGGAAGGAGGGAGAGGAAAGAGGGAGAATGAGGAGGGGAGGAAGGAAAGGGAGGTGGAAGAGGAGGAGGAGGGAGGAGGAAAGAGGTAGGGGGAGGAGGAGGTAGAGGGAGGAGGAGGAGGAAGGAAAGGGAGGAGGAAGAGGAGGAGAAGGGAGGAGGAGGGTGGAGGGAGGAGGAGGAGGTAGAGGGAGGAGGAGGGAGGAGGTAGGAGGAGGAAGAGGGAAGAGGGAGAAGAAGGGAGAAGGAGGAGGAAGGATGATGAGGGAGAAGGAGGCAGGAGGAGGAGTGAGGCAGGATGAGGAGGAGGGATGAGGAGGGAGAGGGAGGAGGAGGGAAGATGAGGGAGGAGGGGGGAGGAGGCGGAGGGAGTAGGAGGGAGGAGGATGGAGGAGGAGGGGAGAGGAAGAGGGAGAAGGAAGAGGGAGAAGGAGGAGGGAGGATGAGGGAGAGGGATGAGAGGGAGGAGGAGGGTGGAGGGAGGAGGTAGAGGGAGGAGGAGGGAGGAGAAGAGAGGAGGAGAGAGTTCGCCATTCCGAATTCATACTCGTCTAGTTCTTCCCTTCTACACGACTGCAGATAACTTCCTTACACATAAAAAGATGAATTGTTATTGATATTGCCGTGGCATGGAGGAATATCAGCAGCAGAGTTGATTAAAAAAAACAAAGACTGAGATCTACAGAGAGCCATGAACGCCTACGCCAGCCGGCACGGCACTTGATGATGATGATTGCCGTGTGACGATTCTGTGTAGTCACGTCATTTTCTTCCCTTTCCCTAGCGTTTTGGTTCGGGGATTCTTTCATCATCATCATCATATATTTACGTACGTATTTTGGGAGGGGGAGGAGGGAGGAGGAGGAAGAAGAAAAAAAAACTATGACAGTTGACAGCTCTGGAATGAAAGGAAGGCGTGTAGAAAATTTCATCTCAATCGGATGGGCCGTTCGCGAACAAATAAAGGACATACATATTTACATACATACATATATACATACACATATACATACACTTTGTTTTATATATATATATATATATATATATATATATATATATATATATATATATATATATATATATATATATATATATATATATATATATATATTACATTTTCCGTTATCATAAAATACTACCTAGTTCTGTAGAAGAGTACATGATTCTGACAGTACTTTTCTTTTTCTCTGTGTCAAATATTCGGATGCCACGATATACTCTACTTTATTTTTTTTAAAAGGCTGCCTCTCCTATTTGTATCACCATCATCATCATGTGCCATGCTGAGATGCGTGAAAAAGGGGGGGGGTAGGGGTCATGTTTTGCCATCTCACTCGATCACTAGAGTCGTGGATCAACTCAGTGTTCTGTTCTCGAGCATACAACGTGGGCAAGCCATCCAGGTATTTACTTCTCTGCCCTCCCCTTGTTCTCTTCCACTCGATCTTGCCAGTTGTCATCAAGTTCTCTAATGTAATTCTTCTCATAACCTGACCAAAAAAGTGTCATTGTTTACGTCTATTTGTATACATTTACTATATAAACGCGGCAGTACTTTATGAGAAATAAATTGAATAACAAGGTGACAACTGGCAAGATTGAGGAGAAAAGAACAAAAAGAAGGGAGAGAAGGAGATATTTGGATGGCTTTACCACGTGACATGGTCGAAACAGGAATACTGAGCTGATCCACGACTCTATTGATCGAGTGAGATGGTGAGACATATCCGCCCATGCTTACCGGCATGGCACATTATGATGATGATGACTTTATGAGCGTAAAATTGCACTTCACAAGGATTCGTGTAATTTTACCCCTGTACTATTACACCTGGGCTGCCACAGGGATCTGCCAGGTCCCCAGTGCTATGTAATGTATACACACGCAAAGTCGCAGCATTTGAGGGACCAAGAATTGTAGAATCTTGATACACAGCATGGATATAGCATATGGATATCTGGATATAGCATGCATAGAATATTTTTCGTGTGCTTTCATCCAAGAAGTGCTGAATTTTAGTAAGTTGGTAAACTTTTTGTGCTATTCTCTTGGTGAGGACGTGAACATGAGAGCTCCAGTTTAGATGTCTTTCAATTAAAAGACCTAATGTTTTGTGTTCATTTACATTAACTATAGGTAACGTGTCCGACGTGGAGATCGAGCGGTGCCCCAGTTATGGCTAGGGTCTGTAGTTTTTGGCTGGTCGTTATTAGCATGGATTTGGTTTTGTCAGATGTTAATAATCATGCGGTTTTCATTGCTCCATCTACTAAGGTTATCAAGTTCGTTTTGCAAAGAGCTCTCTAAGTCACTAAGGTTCTCTTGACTAGTGTATATAGTGCAGTCGTCTGCAAATAGGTCACACGAAGTATTGAGATATAAAGGAAGATCGTTAATATAAACTGCAAAAAGCAGCGGTCCTAGTATTGGGCCCTGAGGCACACCAATATTAAGTTGTGTGGGTTTTGATAGACAGTTATTGAAGGACACTACTTGTTGTCTGTCGGATAAAAATGACGTAATTAGGTTCACCATACTGTGCTAGTCTTCATTTGTTTGAATTTTCTAATTAAAATATCATGATCTACCATATCAAAGGCCTTTTTAAAGTCTACAAATACTGCTCCACAAATGTTGCCATTGTTGATACAAAGATGCCAGTTATCGGTCATTTTTGTTAGGGCACTATGGCAAGAGTATTTAGGTCGAAACCCAGATTGACTGTCAATTATTAGATCGTTGTTAATTAAATGGTGTAATGTTATTTTATGTAAGTGTTTTTCTAATGGCTTTGATAGCGACGATAGTAAGGAAATAGGTCTATAATTACCCAAGACGCTATTATCAGTTGAGCCATTTTTAAGTAGAGGATAAACTTTAGCAATTTTAAAGGCAGATGGAAAGTAGTTTTTGGACAGGCACTGATTATATATGAACGTCAAGGACTCACTAATAATTGGTGCAGCACAGCGAAGAATTTTATTACTGATACCATCTAGGCCTTCTGAATTTGTTGCTTTGAGCTTTGAGAGATATTTATACACTTCTGCAACAGACATCAAGGGAATGATGACAGTGAGCTTAAATTACAAGCTGAGTCTGGTATTGAGGACTTTAGATTCTCTATTTCTGATTGAAAGAAGCAACTGAAATCCTCGCATGTTATAGTGCTCGGTATTGCTGACTCTGAAGAGTGTTTCTTGTTGGTTAGCGAGTTAATAGCCTTCCATATATTTGTGTTATTTGATTTATCTACAATCAAATTTTTGAAATGATCTTTCTTTATCCTACGAATTTCATATTTAACTTTATTTCTTAGTCTGCGGTAATTGATAAAATCTTTATTTTTGTGCGCTGTATCTCGTTCTCTCATGATTTCGAGAACTTCACGAGTCACCCATGGAGATTTATGTTGATTCTTCACTCGAACTTCTTTAACTGGCACATGTTTATCAAACACACTGTAGACTGTCTTTGTCCAGTAAGCTAGTGCATCATCCGGATCAGGAAGTTGGTAAACATGTTCAAGGGCTGCATTTTTTAAGTCGTCTAAAAATAAATTTTGGTTGAGATCTTTTAGATTTCTAAATTTGATTATTAAATGTTTATTTTTAGGAGATTTGAACCCAGTTTTCGACCACGTACAACATATTGGGTAATGGTCACTATCTGCACTAACAGGAACAGAACATTCGATAATATTAACTGGACAAGTAACATATATATGATCAATTATAGTTGAGGAGGTGCCTGTAACTCTTGTGGGACGGTTTATTAGTTGTTTGAAATCGTAAGATAGAATGATATCGTCACATGTCTGGTTGAATTTAGTAATATCTATGTTAAAGTCACCTAATATCATGACTTCTCTACCTTCTGTAAACACTCTATCCATCATTGTAGTGAAACAGTCATACCAACTGTACCCAGCACACGGATTCCGATATAGGTATCCAAAAGAGAGAGCGAGAGAGACAGAGAGAGAGAGAGAGAGAGAGAGAGAGAGAGAGAGAGACAGAGAGAGAGAGAGAGAGAGAGAGAGAGACTGAAGTACAGTAAAAACTTCGATTAGCCGTCACTTGTTTAAACGTCAGTTTCTGTTATCCGTCACTGTCTTTTTTAAAAATTCGTGAGTTTCAACAACAACAACAAAAAAAGTAAAAAGCCTAATAAAGACATAGAAGGAGATGGCATATTATTTTACAGTAACGAGGGTTTATAGTATTACAATACATTTCTGTACATTACTACTCTTACACTGAAATGTATATTGATCGTTTTGTAAAATTTAATTAAATATATATATGCATGTATAATTCTCTTTTAAAGGATATTATTTTCATGTTCGATCCAAGGCCGCAGTGAAATCACGTTACTGTACATATGTTTTAAGAGATTTATGTTATCCGTCTATTCGGTTATCCGTCATAGCCCTGGTGCCAACGGTGACGGTTACTCAAAGTTCCACTGTACGAGGAATCACCTTCGACAGATCCACTAGAGAGACGAATGGAGACGGATTGTATCTGCAGCAAAGACCCTCAATGGCTCGGAACGCTGAAGAAGAAGAAGAAGAAGAAGAAGAAGAAGAAGAAGAAGAAGAAGAAGAAGAAGAAGAAGAAGAAGAAGAAGAAGAAGAAGAAGAAGAAGAAGAAGAAGAAGAAGAAGAAGAAGAAGAAGAAGACGAAGAAGAAGAAGAAGAAGAAGAAGAAGAAGAAGAAGAAGAAGAAGAAGAAGAAGAAGAAGAAGAAGAAGAAGAAGAAGACGAAGAAGACGAAGACGAAGAAGAAGAAGAAGAAGAAGAAGAAGAAGAAGAAGAAGAAGAAGAAGAAGAAGAAGAAGAAGAAGAAGAAGAAGAAGAAGAAGAAGAAGAAGAAGAAGAAGACGAAGACGAAGAAGAAGAAGAAGAAGAAGAAGAAGAAGAAGAAGAAGAAGAAGAAGAAGAAGAAGAAGAAGAAGAAGAAGAAGAAGAAGAAGAAGAAGATCATGAAGGATCATGTGGGGCTTTGATGGTGAAGGCTATAAAGGTACTTAATACACTGAGGGCGATGACAGCAACTAGGGTAGAGCAGAGGATGCTTTACAATTACATGCTCTTTCGACATTTAATTTCAGTCATTGAGTATAGTTTGGGGCTGCTAACAGTACTAGAGAGCCAGCTTGAAAAGTTGGAGCGCATGTAGAATGCGGCCATGAGGGTGATCCTGGGGTGCACAAAGGACACACCAATTATATGCATGAGGCATATCCTGGCACTACCAACGATTGTGGACAGACACAGGGTTCTTCAGGCCAACTTCTACCTGAGAACCGCTGCAGAAGGGATCACTCCCTGAAGAAGTCATGGATATGGTCACAGGTCATAGACTGAGACGAGACAGGTCCTGGATGTCACAGGCAGAAATATATATCAGCCTGATGTGTGACATAGAGACCATTATTCGTGAAAAATAGTGGGTAAACATACCAGAAGACATGGACTGACACAAGGTAATAGTAACACTGGTTAGTGAGTGCAGAGAATAAGCAGCAGGCTGCACAGAGTTTAAAGTGCAACGACTGATCCAGGGTAACACACATCAAGGTGACATAGTGATCTACACCGAAGGATCAGTGGTGAGAAACAGACATAGTGGTTGGAGTTTCATTGCGAAAGCTAATGGACGATCTTTGAAAAACGGAGAGCATGGCATATGAGACTACGACCTCCATTATGAGAATGGAGATGGAAGCAGTAACAAAAGCCATCCGTTGGTTGGTGGTGATATCTGCAACACATATTTCATTCATTACGGATTCATGGAGTATGCTTAGTAAAGTCGAGAAAGGAATGTTTCGTGTAGAATGGTGCCTCGCTTCAGAGGTCAAAGACTGAGAGAATTGTATGGATTTGTTGTCCTGTTCATGAGGTTGTGCGGGGAATGAACAGGCTGATAGGCTGGCAGGGAACGCACCTCTTGGTTGTAAATTATCTATGGACAAGTGAGAGGTGGTCGGTCGCCTGTGGGACCAGTTGGAGAAAGCGGTAGAACAGACTGAGAACCCGTATGTGCAGAGGATTATATACCGGAGCATCGGCAGGGTTTCTTGACAAATCTCAAAACTGAGAGAGAAGACCAGGAGAAATTCCAAACAGATGTCGGTTGGAACGATTAGTAGTATGACTCTACGCTGACTTCTTGAGCGAGGGGACGGAGCACCTGTGGAAATGTCGTTAGTGCAGTGATGTCGGTTTTTAGTTCATAACCATAATTGTGCTTTTCGAAAACGTATGTATATTCTGTTCTGCTAACGTCTAATGATAACTCACTCAATGCGCTCCTGCAGCACTTTATCCAATGTTAAAAGTGTATCACCTGCACATCTCAGAATATGTATATTTTGTTCTCCGATGTCAACTTCATCAAAATGTTGATCGTTCTAAGAAATATCTCGCTGTAAATGTAGATGTTGAGACGATCAGTAGATAAAACACAGCATTGCCTAATTCCCTCCTAATTGGTCTGAAATCACTAAGCTCTCCTTCAATCTAACAGCAGATTCGTGCTCTCAATACATATCCGATATTATCCTGAGATCTATCCTATCTCTGTTGAGTTCATGTACATTGTGAGGATGGTCTTGATGTATCACTGTGTCAAAAGTTTTTGAAAAAGTCTATAAAACAAAGAAACACGTACGTGTGTATCTGGATACATCTATCTATGGAGATCGATAAAGCAAAGACTGCATTTCTTTTTCCAATATCTGCAACAAACACAGACTAAGATTTTGTTTTAATGTCTGGTGGCAATCTATTTCCTTTCCTTTCCATTATAATGCGTCCGATTATTTTGGTGAAATGAGTCGGTACTAACAATTAGCAGATAAGTGACGAATTGTATGGAAGCTGCGGAGATTTGATTGTATAGAAGGTAGGCGAATGAAGATATTTTGAAGAGAACTGGTTATTCGCAACATAAGATGGCAGTTCACATTCTTTGGGCATGAGATGATAAGGGAAAAAACTGGAGTTTGTCGTCACAACCGGAAAGTTGGGGGGGGGGGGGGGGGGAAAGGGGGGTGGGGCAGAGAGGTGAGACCAAGAGAGAAGGTTCTGGACATTGTGACACCATGACAAGCAGAACTATCTGCATCAGAAATAACTGACAACACACGAGACAGAAGGTTGTGGACAGACGTGATCACCAACGCACAAGGCATGGACTATAAGAAGAAGAAGAGTCGTTACTAATTACGCTAATCGTCATTTACATTCGGTGTTTTCTGCTATTGGCATTGTCATTGCAACTTATTTGCAGTACTTCAGCTGGTCTTTCCTTTGTTACCTGATTTGAGATCGTTGTTATTTCATCTATACCAAGTTCTCCTAGTACATGGTATATTTCTACGAGAGTATTTCCTGGCTGTGGAACTGCCTCATGTTTTAATTTCTTGAAAGTATTTCCTACCTTTTCTTTCGATGTTCTGTACGGGCGAGCTATCCACATCTTAGTTAGATTTGGTTTATTACTCCGTGGCAAAGGGGCTACGGACCCAGTTCCTAATTCCGCATACCTGCGTTCGAAACACATCTGTGGGCGATTTGGCAACAGAAGCCTTACTTTGGTTTTATATGAAACGGTTTGAATGCCGGTCGTTCAGAAATCAATGGCAAACTACTGAACGTAAACTTTCCGAAGAATCACGAACAGCCAAGAAATGCTGGGGTCGACTGCTAGGTCCTGTAAAGAATATGCAGCAACTTTTATTGGACCTTTCATTAGAATCATCATCATGGCGGATGGTTTTAATGAACCTGAGATGCCAGGTCGAACCAGCCCAACATGAGTACCAGGAAATGTCTTACGAAGTATATGAGGTCGGTGTGGTACTGTCCACATCACCTAGTGAGAGCTGATTTCTCTGGAAGATATGGGTCTACCCATTGTGCCCTAAGGTATGGACGGGGTCCTTTATTTTACTTTCTTATTGGACGTGTCATCATCAAATAATTATAATATATCCATTTTATCAATTAAGAATTTCGTCATTTTACTTAATAAACCTGTTCGTATGCATGGACCCTTTCTTAATGTAATTTATTTTTTGTGTGCAAGCTTTCATTATTAATCACGTTGTTTTCACATGTTTATGTTGTTGTTGCATTGCTCGTTAAGCTCTTTACCTTTAACGCCTTTAAATTGTCTCCATGCTTTCGTATCTAACTTGTGATATTTCCTGTCGTCTTTCAATATAGGTCTTTGTTTTTTATCTACATTGTTTTGTGCATTGCATTTTTCATTGTCCTTTATTCTGTTTGGTTTTTCTTGGATTTCTTTATCAACACAAGTATTGAATTCTCGTCATCTTTCTTCTTCTGAACTGAAGTATTTTAGTGCTTCGAATGAATTTTTTAAAGATACATACTTTCTAATAGATGAGTTGCTTAAAAAGTCGCTTAAAAGTCGACAGGGTCGACTTCATTGCTCCGGGTTTTTTATCCCATATGGCTCGGTCTCTTTCCGCAGCACGGAAAGCGTCGCACAAAGCACGAACTCCGTAGCTTTTAGACGACGACCCATGGGAGTCTCCGAAACATTTAACTCGCAAACCGAAGGACACGGCCCGGAATCGAACCCACAACCTTCGGCTCACGAGTCAAACGTCAAACGGCTTGACCACTTCGCCACAGAGACTCCCAATAATAGATGAGTATAATATTCTACTTTTATCAGCCCTTGCCTTGCAATCGTTGTAATATATTTTGGCAGTCCAACGTATTTGCTACATTTGTCTCAGAAACCACACCTCTGTTGCCTTCAGGTTCCACCTAAGCTCTTCGTTCACATTCCAAGATTCACTACCATACACCGGAACTATTCAATATAACATTGTTGTTGTTGTTGTTGTTGTTGTTGTTGTTGTTGTTGTTGTTGTTGTTGTTGTTGTCTTCTAGTTATGCCATTAGGCGTTGTGGGGAGGGATTATTGAAGTTCCAGACCCTGTGACAGGCACCTTAGTCCAATTCCCTCTATGTCTCATGAGCAATATTTTTCAGGGATCAAGGCAATTCCCTACGGTTTTGCTAGACATATCACAGGTTCCTTACCTACTTAACTACATGACTGCTAGTCATAAATCCGTATGCCAGTCTATGGGTAAAAAATATATCTCTTGGCAACCACAGCTTTAAAGTTCAAATTTTCATAAACAATTTATTAATTTATATTATACATAAATGTTTGCTTAGGGAAATAAAAGTTTTGTTAATCAAAGTAACTGGAACTTGCAATATTTGATAATTCTACAATATGAAACCTATGACATAAATTACAAAACACGTGCCAGTATGCTCTGATCTAGAAAGTAAAAACCACTATGACCTTTCAAATAAGATTAAGAAATATTAACCGCTTGGTCAACATTAAAGCAGATACACTAACAACGAATGCACCAGGAAAACAACAATCCATACATTTCAACACAGTCACAGAAATAATAAGAAAAACACATAAATAAACATGATTAACCGGCCGGGCCACTGGATGCACACAAGGAAGAGAGATTTATTTCAATGAGTCTCAATAATATAATACATTATATGATTAGCAATGTGGCAAAGAAAAACTCCTGTATTATTTTACAACCGCTATATTTAGTTTCGATAATCTTTGTACCATTTATTCAAATAAAACAGGGCGTTAGACAGGGTTACCTTCTCTTGCCAGGTATATGCCTGTGTGCAGGTAGAACTTAGATATATAAGCGAAAGACCTGGCGGGAAAGTTGGATGATAATAATAGTATATAATTAATCGGCCTTGTGCTGTTGACATAATACATATGGGGGAAATGAAAATGAATGGATAGAAATCGAATTTATCCAATAGTCACGATGTTTTCCAATGCTCTCTTCTCATAACGTGTCCAAAGAAAGCTGTTGACTATTTCTATACAATAGTCATTAGTTACATATTGAAAGCGTAACTATTTCTATGCAATAGCCATTTGACACATTTTGAACGTCTAATTATTTCTATGAAAAATCGATGACAAAACTGAAAGAAGAGGATACATTACTATGCAACAATAAAGCAAATGAAACCATTGTGGACTTAACAGACAGAACAACAAAAGTCAAAGTACTCAGAGCATCCGAATGTTCTATGGCAACATACAATTGCGGAACAGAGACATTTAGTAAACCAGCTGTTAATCTCATATGTTCCTTTGACTATCAATGTGACAGCAGAGTATTCAACATACAATTTACACAACAACAACAACAACAACAACAAGACAAACACATCTATTCCCAAAGACTTCAATATTGAAAAAGATTGGTTATCAAGGCACATAAAATAGGGAAAATGAAATATTTTGAACGTGTAAGACGTCACGGATTTCTGGAAAATAAAAATATTGAAGAAGATGTACCAGGGAAGCAAAGAAGAGAAATACGTCAAGGTAAATTGATTAAAGACCTGACAGATCATCTTCACATGACAGCAACAGAGACAGAACAGCTTGATGAAACAATGAAGTTCTGTAGCAGGAGCCAGTTGTCGGTATGTGATGGGTTAGGACCATCACAATGTGTGGCTCTGAATGCACGAAGGAAAAGGTGGTCAGTCGGTCCCTCCTGTAGCGAACGTCTAGATTTGACACCGAACCCTTGCTCAGTCACTTTCATCTCATTGTCAGCGTAACGTCCTATCCGTTACATAAGCGCGCCCACTACAATCTGGCTGATGACTGAGATTAATTTATTCATTCATTCATTCAGTAGCATGAACCTACAATTCCCCCCCCCCCCCCCCCCCCAAAAAAAAAAAAAAAACAACCTTCCGGAAAAAGGAAAACTTCACAGTCGTAAAAGCAAGATGTTCCGCATCCGACACATCCATCGGGAGATCATCCGCCACATCATGCATTCATCTTCTCTTTGGCCTTCCTCTTCCTCTCTTTCTGGCAAATACCCCTCCATTATTATTCTCGCCAATCGTTCATGACGTTTCAAGTGACCAACATATTTCAATTTTCATTGCTTTATCGTCTTTAGTAGCAAACCTTCTTCACTATTCAGATCAATTCATATGGATGCATTTGTTCTTTTCTGTGTCCAAGATATTCTTAGAACCCATCTATAACATTTCTATTCTGAGGCATTTATGCGCTGCTCAGCTTGTTTAGGA
>JACEFZ010014244.1:230000-380000 GCA_014155875.1 Cepaea nemoralis
TTTGGTTTAACAATTAGCAAAAGAAGACACAGATTATGTCACAAGGTGCACATGAGGTACCATCAATCTTTATTGACGACGCCGAACTAGAGATAGTAGACCATTTTACATATCTAGGATCAGTGGTAAATAGCAAATTATCCCTAGATCAGGAAATCAACATCCGGATTGGTAAGGCAGCAACAACAATGAACAGGTTAAGAAAAAGAGTCTGGGAGAACAGGAAGCTTACTGCCAAAACAAAAGTCCTTGTCTATCAAGCCTGTGTCCTTAGTACTCTTCTCTATGGCAGTGAAACCTGGACAACTTACTCACACCAAGAGAACAATTTAAACAGCTTTCATATGCGGTGTCTGCGAAGAATTCTTGGTATTAAGTGGCAAGACAAAATCACAAATACTGAAGTATTGGAAAGATCAGGTTGTGTGACAGTTTATTCCATGCTCAGTCTTCGTAGACTTAGATGGATAGGACATCTTAGGAGGATGGATGATGGTAGAATACCAAAGGATATCTTTTTTGGTGAATTACAGATGGGTAAGAGATCTCAGGGTCGGCCTCTACTACGATACAAAGATGTGTGTAAGCGGGACATGATTGATACAGGCATTGATAATGCACATTGGGAGCAAGTCGCCGCTGAACGTGTTGCATGGAGGGCAAATATCAGAAATGGAATAAAGTCAAAGGAGAAAATTATTGCAGAAAAGTCACACACCAAGCGTTTGAGACGTAAGATGGTGCATGATGGTGGAAATGACCACGTGTTCACATGCACCCACTGTGAACGGACATTTACAGCGCAAATTGGCCTTATCAGTCACACTCGCTACCGCCATAGTTAAAAGTTATTATGCCTTTTTAAAGCACAAACTATCGTCTGTCAAGACGGCAAGGTGCCAATGGAGTAGTAGTAGTAGTAGTAGTAGTAGTAGTAGTAGTAGTAGTAGTAGTAGTAGTAGTAGTAGTAATAGTAGTAGTAGTAGTAGTAGTAGTAGTAGTAGTAGTAGTAGTAGTAGTAGTAATAATAGCAGTAGCAAAAGAAGTAACAACACTGGTAGCAGTAGTAGTAGTCGTAGTAGTAGTAGTAGTAGTAGTAGTAGTAGTAGTAGTAGTAGTAGTAGTAGTAGTAGTAGAAGTAGTAGTAGTAGTAGTTGTAGTAGTAGTAGTAGTAGTAGTAGTAGTAGTAGTAGTAGTAGTAGTAGTAGTAGTAGTAGTAATAGTAGTAGTAGCAGTAGTAGTAGTAAAGGTGGTGGTGGTGGTGGTGGTGTTAGTAGTAGTAGTAGTAGTAGTAGTAGTAATAGTAGTAGTAGTAGTAGTAGTAGTAGTAGTAGTAGTAGTAGTAGTAGTAGTAGTAGTAGTAGTAGTAGTAGTAGTAGTAGTAGTAGTAGTAGTAGAAATAATACTAGTAGTAGAAATAATACTAGTAGTAGCAAAAGAAGTATCAACACTGGTAGTAGTAGTAGTAGTAGTAGTAGTAGTAGTAGTAGTAGTAGTAGTAGTAGTAATAGTAGTAGTAGTAGTAGTAGTAGTAGTAGTAGTAGTAGTAGTAGTAGTAGTAAAGGTGGTAGTGGTGGTGGTGGTGGTGGTGGTGTTAGTTGTAGTAGTAGTAGTAATCGTAGTAGTAGTAGTAGTAGTAGTAGTAGTAGTAGTAGTAGTAGTAGTAGTAGTAGTAGTAGTAGTAGTAGTAGTAGTAGTAGTAGTAGTAGTAGACCGAGCTGACTGTTTGATCGAAAAGGCAATCAACCAACTCAGCCAGCTAACAAACCTGGAGAAGAACCGATTCAGATGGGTAAAAGTTCAATGTAATGAATCTGATTCTCGCGCCTTTAACCCTTCATTCACTTGCATGGAAAACAATAGATTTGTGTTCGACTGTTCTCAGAATCCGACTATAGTCTGTTCCCTACTGGTCGAACTTTAAGTGGCACATTGTGCATAGTTATATTCGACATTTGGTATAGCTAGTTGAGTATACTCGTATCACATCCAGTCGAACGTCACCAACGATTCGTCTAAGTTGTATCGACTTAACACATTTACCAATTGCTCGTCGTCACACCCAACAGCAGAATTCGAATCTTCGACTGGCATCATGCATGGCTAATACCAGTAATTGTGCATTCAGGTAATTAGTCGCTTTCTAAAAACATCTCCCTGCCGTTTTCCCGCAGTTTGTCTATGGGAAATTAACATTGAAATGAAGCCAAACATAAATCCCTATATATATTCTCATCTTCTACCTGCCAAACGTGCGCTCAGTAACAGTGGTAGCTGTTATAGTGTAGTATCTCCATATTATTTTTTGTTTTGCGTTTTTTCGCTTTGAACTCAAGGGTAGTTCATACGCGTGCTACTAATTCCAGTGCACTTGACTGGTTTTTGCGTGTGGAGTAATTTTTTTCTATTACAAGTGTCCTACGCCATCACACGAACTCCCTCCGACTACTGACGTACTTGTAACTTATGTCCTAAAGTCAAGGACGAGAAGTCAACATTTTAGTCCAACTGACCTGTGTAGGGGTTGAACCCGCTACCTTGTCATTAGCACACCAGAACATTCTTTCTTATTTCCCCGGCTATGTGGTGAAGAGGTTACGAATGCAAGTCACATGAAAAGGTATGAATGCCTGTCTTTCAGAAATAAATGGCAAACTACTCAACGTAAACTTGCAAGGAAATCACACACAGCTATAGAACATGGGGTTGACTGCCATGTCTAATAAAGTATATGCAACTAACTTCATATTCATTCGGCCATGTTGACCTCCATTATGTCCATAATGAAAGTATGTGAATGGAAGCAAGTGGACCATAAAGAGACAGAGCTGAGAGTTCTAGAGACTCATTACAGCAAACCTTCAATGCGGAAATGGCATGTGATTGATGGATTGAACCGATGCATATATTTATTCTTCACGTGTATCGGCTAAAAAATATAAATATTTTAGAAAGACGAACACCCATTGTAAGTACCTGTAGTGGTATGTGAAACGTAGGTATCATACTATGTTTACAGGTGAGTGTATGTGAAACACATGTCACGAGTTTTACCTTCCTGTAACGAACGGTGAGCGCTGGCATCAAACCCTTTTCCTACGGGGCTCATGCCATAATATAACCTGTAATGCAGGTAGGAAACCACCGCGTGAAAACTGTATATACTTTACATGATGAATACGTTAATTTAGGCTAGGCAGATTCTTGCTCCTAACCGTAAAACCAAGCTTAGAATATATAAATCTAACGTTAAATGAGTTCTATTGTATGGGTCAGAAGGGGAGAACGACTGAAACAATTACTTTCAGCTACAAACATTCATTATTTGGTGACTGCCCTGAAAAGGACGAAGGAATGAAAGAATATCTAATGTGGACCTCATGGAGAGAGGTTAACAATACCAGTGAATAATGAGATCAAGAAAAGGCGCTGGTAGGTAGGACTGATGTAACTTAAATCCACTGGCAGGCGAAAACTAGAGGGAAACCTCAAAGAACAAGGAGAATAGAATTAGAGTCAGAGATCAATAAAATAAAGAGGACCTGGACGGAGCTGTACGAGAGAGCAAAAGATTGGAAGGGATGGAGTGAGCAGGTTCGCAGCCTTTGCGCTATTGGGGTAAAACGGCTGAAGAAGGAGAAGCAGAAGGTGAGGAGGGGAAGGGGATAAGAAGGTGGATGAGATGAAGAAAAAAAAAGAAGGAGGGGGATGCGAAGAAGGATGAGGAGAAAGAGATCAGAAAGAAGAAGAAGGAAGAGGTGGAGGAGGAGGGGGAGGATGAAAGGGAGGATAAGGAGGAGGAGGAGGAGAAGAAGAAGAAGAAGAAGAAGAAGAAGAAGAAGAAGAAGAAGAAGAAGAAGAAGAAGAAGAAGAAGAAGAAGAAGCAGAACAACAACAACAACAACAACAAGAAACAGAAGAACAAGAAGAAGAACAAGAACAAGAAGAACAAGAAGGACAAGAACGAGAAAGACAGGAAGCAGAACAAGATGAACAAGAAGAACAAGAAGAACAAAAAAGAGACACATCTCAAGTGTTGGTCTCCCCTAGTGTGTAGATAGCAGACAAATCTCAGTTATCTATCTATCGTATGAATAAAAGATACATCTCGGTTAACTTCCTAATGTATAAATTAATTGAATGTCAAGACGCATCTGTTGACCCTTTCTTTGTGAATAATACATATTTATAAATGGCGTGATTTCTACTGAATAATTATATTCATTGTATCATTTATAGTCTCTATTTATTGTTGAATTATGTATTACCCAGAGAAGGCTTGTTGTTGGAACCCGCGTCACGCGCATTTGATATGCGTGTGGGAAAGGAATAATCATGAGAAATAAACTAAAGAGTATTGATGGGCATGCATACTTGGAAGTGCACTTGTTCCGTTAAAGAGGTGCGGTCGTCATTTCGAGATGGTAGGTTGTAATAACGATGTGATTTCTTTAGATTTACATGAGTATACTGTCTAGTGCAGTGGTTCTCAACCTTTTTTGGTCCGTTCCCCCCTTCACCATATTTTTGGGACGTCATTCCCCCCCCCTCACCATATTTTTAGGACATCATTCCCCCCCCCCCCCTTACCATATTTTAAGAACGTCATTTCCCCCCCCCCCCTTTGTATTTCCTCCCTAAAAATTTCCCCCTGCCCCTACACAGTATACGTAATAATTGAAGCTAAATTTAATAGCACATACTAAAACAAGTCTAGACATGTACATAAAATGTGATTTGCGGATCTACTTACGTTATAAAATGAATTTCAGAAGGGTGATGCGTACAGAAGCGTAAAGTATGAAAGGAAAAACAAGATCAAGTAATCGGTTCTTGTATTAACGCGATCTTGAAATAATCTTCATTCCCCCCCTGGAAACCCCAAAATTCCCCCCTGGGGGGGAATTCCCCACCGGTTGAGAACCACTGGTCTAGTGTGTCCTATATTATCTACATCTTTAATTTACTGTTATGAGTGCCGATCAATCATATTTATTATCAAGTGCCTTTCCGACTGGCGTTGGTGATCTTGCTTCTATATATCTTGCGATCTCCATCAGCATGTATGAGTTCGTGAGCCGACACTCATCCTTACTAAGACACAATTCTGTCAAGAATCTCTCTCTCTCTCTCTCTCTCTCTCTCTCTCTCTCTCTCTCTCTCTCTCTCTCTCTCTCTCTCTCTCTCTCTCTCTCTCTCTCTCTCTTTATTTCTCTCTGTCTGTTTTTCCTCTATCTATCATTTTACAAATCTTTCAGATTGTAACAATATGTTCTATTTTGTGATTTCTCATAACGAGACACAAAATTACGACCGCCTCATTCTAATGTTTGTCGTACGTTGTCTCTCTGTCTTACACTATTTCATAATGTTTATATTACCAATTTAGGCTGTCCAATGAATGCCAAGTATTCTCCTGTAAAACCATATAAATATCAACTGGGGAATCCTTAGTCTCTAATATTTACCACAACTTCTATGTGCGCCAAACAAGTCGAGTGTGTTTATTTGTGTCCTGTAAAACCATATCTCTGAAGCTGTTAGTGATTTCTTTGCTTGTTTACTAATATAGTTGATTCAGAGCCATATGTTAAAACTGGTTCTATGTAACATGTAAACATTCTTTTGTTCTAATGTCCAATGATACTTATTTACTGCATAAAGTGTTCTTCATTTTATAAAATGTAGAATTTACTTCTTCTAGTCTGTTCTTTATCTCTGTTATTCTCGTCCAGCCGAAGTTTTAAATATACTTATATATTTAAAAAATTGCTGCACTTGCCCCCCCCCCCCCCCCCCCCCCCAAAAAAAAAAATAATAAAACAAAAAACACCAGTGACTATAATTGTTCATTTAAATATGATCCGTATCTTTGATATTACCATTAATAATTAATTTTGTTGCGAATCCTTTACGGGACGTTGCAGTCAACACCAGAATATTTTCAGCTGCTGTTGACGTACTACGCAAGTGTTACATTCAGTAGTTTGCCATTGCTTTCTGAACGACCGGCTCCCATACCAGCACGTTATAACACAACGCGACACGGTCTGCTGCACAAATCGGTCGCAGCTGAGCTTCGAACGCCTGGTACCCGGCTCACGAACCGCGTTCGCAAGCCTTTAGCCACGGAGCCGGCATATTACCATTACTTCAAATGATAAGGCTGATCAATGCCTGCGAATGTACTTCTCACTATATGTCAATGATAACAGTAGTTACCTTACACTGATATTTCAAGTGATTAATACAAAAGTCCCAACACGTCACATAATCACAGTGGGTTCCTGTTATGGGATATTAAAGAATAAAATCACTAATTTACTAAATCATTATCATCATGTGCCATACCGAAAAGCGTGGGCGGTCATGGTTCACCATGTGAGACGATCACCAGAGTTTTGTATTAGGTCGGTGTCCTTGTCAAGATTATGCCATGTGGCTAAGCAGTCAAGTTATTTATCTCTCTGCCTTTCTCTTATTATTTTCCTACCAAGCTTGCCAGTTGTCATTAAGTTTCTCAGGTTTTTTTGTTTCCCTCATAATGTTCCCATTCCTCTAAAAGTACTGGGTAGTTTTGGGTTTAATCCACAACTTTAAGAAGGGAAAATCCCAACTGCATCTCCTAGCTGTAGAGAATGGGAAACACACCTCGGTGTGGCTAACGCAGTCCTGGGGACCCTGTATCCACCGGAATAAGTCGACAACTCTGCAGATGAGCAGAGCGGGGTGCTCACTTGTCCTGACCGTCGGAAATGGTTGTCATAGGTTGAGGTAACAAACGCCCATGTATATGTGGAAGCAAGGCAAAACTACCACATTATATTTCCAAGACTTCATGACAAACCACATTTCAGATTCAGTGAACGACGTTAATGGCTCTCTTAGGACATCCTCGTCCGGTAGGGACAGTCATGAGCCACAGGTGATACCAGACTGCCATCCAGCTACTGACGTCAAAATCATAACTAAAATAAATAAATTTAAAATAGGTGCATGGAACGTTAGAACGTTAAATGAGCTTGGAAATTTGAACAATATTATAAGTGAAATGGAAAGCATGAAATTTAATATCCTAGGCTTACGTGAGATGAGATGGAAGGGATCGGGCAAAATTAGAATTGACAATCACACAATAATTTATTCTGGGGGGGGGGGGGGGGGGGGGGAGAGAGAGAGAGAGAGAGAGAGAGAGAGAGAGAGAGAGAGAGAGAGAGAGAGAGAGAGAGAGAGAGAGAGAGAGAGAGAGAGACGAAAAAGGAGTAAGACTATTTCATTAAAATAAAACAGCCAAGTCAATTAATGGTTACTGGTGTATTGTTATTAAGTCCCATAGGCTGTTCCAACCAATTTTGTACAGACAGAAAGAATTCGTTTTAAATGTGTGATTACCGTGGGGATAACTAATACTCCACATTCCAACAATATCAGTGACGATGTGTTTTAAGTATTTCAGCCAAAGGATCATTCATTTATTTACTTTATAAGATGTGTTACTCTGCAATATGCTCCTGACGAGTTGCGGCGATACCAGGCAATACATAATACAACTTACTGTGTGTGCTTTCTGCGTTAAATTTACTAAGAAAATACATGTTATTTGAAGTGTCAAGTTGTTTGTTTCTATCGACATATTATATGTGATGTAAGCAAACGTTTCTCGACCAGGAGATTGCAACCGCAAATTAAGTAGAGAAATATCATGTAGACAGTCAATATTCACTGGACATGATATGGGAAGAAATACACTTTAAAACTTAGTGACAACATGCAAACGTGATGCGGAAAGAGCAAAAGTAATACATAAGTAAAACATAAATACATAGATAACATATCAGAACTGCATTATCGGGGAAAAGTATCAAATCCGAAATGTTGGAGATCGTGTGGGATAACGAAATAGAGTATGATCTTGTGGGATAACGAAATAACGCATGATCGTGTGGGATAACGAAATAACGTATGATCTTGATCGTGTGGGATAACGAAATAACGTATGATCGTGTGGGATAATGAAATAACGTATGATCGTGTGGGATAACGAAATAACTTATGATCGTGTGGGATAACGAAATAACGTACGATCGTGTGGGATAACGAAATAACGTATGATCGTGTGGGATTATGAAATAACGTATGATCGTGTGGGATAACGAAATAATGTATGATCGTGTGGGATAACGAAATAACGTATGATCGTGTGGGATAACGAAATAACGTATGATCGTGTGGGATAACGAAATAACGCATGATCGTGTGGGATAACGAAATAACGTATGATCGTGTGGGATAACGAAATAACGTATGATCGTGTGGGATAACGAAATAACGTATCATCGTGTAGGATAACGAAATGACATACGATCGTGTGGGATAACTAAATAACGTACGATCGTCACCGGGTAGAGAGGCGAGAGTCTGGTATCTCCACCAAAGCGACTGCCACCGTATGAGATAGCAAGTAGTAATCGCCTAACATTACCAGTACAACACGTCATGTTTAAACTGTATTGACCTTACACACTTTCGAATCCTACCTCTACGTTACGTATCCTTTACAGGACGTAGCAGTCAACTCCAACATATTTTCGCTGTTCGTGATTCCTGGGTAAGTTTACGTTCAGTGGTTTGCCTTTGCTTTCTGAACGACGGACACGTATTCTTTGAGTACGTAAACCAACGCAAGGCTTCCAAACTGCCCTCAGCTGTGTTTAGAACGTGTTATGCGGGATTACACTTTGCCACAGAGCCTACTTCTATGGCAGCTAAAAAATGCACTTGTATTTATTGGCGCTCATAAAAGTAGAAGACGGAAGTAAAGATTAGAGGACACACTAGACAACATAAAAATTGAAAGCTGTAATTCCACACAGGGATTCAAACCTAATTGGTCGTGAGTCGAAGTACACCTCTTTCTGCAGCGAGACTATGTCGTCATTTGAAGGTCGGAGGTTTGAATCCGAGTGTTGTAACTATAGCTTTTAATTTTTGTGTTGTATAGTACGTGCTCTAATCGCTTCTTTCGTCTTCTGCTTCTATTATCTCAAATCAATACATGTGAATTTGTTTATGAGCATGTCTTAGTGGCTTCAGTCAAATATAAAAATTTTAAATAGCACGGAATAATGCAGCTGTACAGAACAAAATTACAGAAAAGAAAACAAGTTGCTGAGACTAGCCTTCATTAGCAAATAAATTCACAAAACATTCGGGGAAGACACTATAGTGACTATATTACGGTTTACTAATAATAGCCGAATAAGAGGAATGAACAAAATGTGCTACTATCTCAGAATCGACTCCTAGTTATGGACGATCAAGCACTACAAGCAAAATCAAAAACAGAATTACAAGTTCACAGAAATAGTTTAAACAAAGTGTGTAAGGAACATAACATCAAAATTAGCATCAGTAACACAGATTGATTGATTGATTGATCTAGGAACCGACATCACAGCATTCGGGACATTCCCATAAGCGCTCCGTCCCCATCCTCAGCAACCAGCGAAGAGTTCCAACACTAACACAGTAACACAGATATAATGATTATGACCAAAGAAGAAAAACATAACAAATATTAATCTGGAATAACACGCCGTTGGAACTACATCGGCCATGTACTCAGAATGGACAAGTCAAGACTCCCCTACCAAGCCCTCATATGGTCACCAGTAGGGAAAAGAAAACGGGGAAGACCAAGAGAGACCCTGCGTAGAACCATCATTAAAGAAGGCTCATTCAATGGCCAAGTAAATATCCAAGATCTACAACAGGTAGCAGCGAACCGCCAATCATGGAGAGACAGGACTTCTGCCCTATGCGCCGCCTTAGGCTCAAGAGGAAAGACTAACTAACTAATCTGAAATAACACCCTCTGAAACAAATAAAGAGCCTTAAGTACCTTTTTTTTTTTTTTTTTTTTTTTTAAGCATATCCTTTACAGGACTTAGCCGTCAACACCAGCATCTTTCAGCTGTATGTTGATCTCTTGGCGAGATTACGCTCTGTAGTTTGCCTTTGCTTTCTGAGCGGCCGGCTCAGTATCCCGCAAGTCACGAGCGGGGGTCGAACCGCCTCAGCTCTCGCTCCGCTACGAGACCCTGCGTGATAAACGGGATTACAGAGAGAAAGTGTTGTAACCCCACAGCCAGAGAGACCGGCCTTAAGTACTTAGGAAGTATAATATCATCAAATGGCATATCAGAAGAAGAGATCGAAAATAGATGCAATAAGGCAAGCAGACTCATTGTACAAATGGCACCGATACTAAAGGACGCCCGCTTATCAATACATACTTTAAAAAAAAAAAAAAAAAAAACACTGTACAATATAATCATCCTACCAACTCTATGCTACCAATGCCAACATGGACAATGACAGACAAAGAGAAAAGAAAATTTGCAATTTAAATGGGATTCCTGAGAAGTATACTCAATGTTTAAAGAAGAGAGAAACGCAGAGATAAATAAATCTGGACTAAAGTAAGGGTTATAGCAGCGCTAGATTTCACCAGAAAACAGCAAGTTAAATGGCTTGGTCATATAACTAGTTTACCAGTTAACAATACAGAGGAAATTGCAGTCCATGTGAATCTCGATACATAAAGCCGTAAACGGGCACTCTCCCGCTGATTATGCTTCACCTCGACACCGCGAGGCACAGAAGGTACATGATGAGATGAGATGAGAAGGTATCTCGGAATCCCAGTCTGAGAAACTACGGTAATGCTCGCATTGAAATCACAAGACCACGACGTGACTAAAATCACGTTCCCCGACCATAGATCAACTCAATGTGCCCGGCATGCAGAACGTATACTTCCTTCATGTTCTTATCTGTGTCTACAGCTGTGTATTTATAACGATGATGTCTGAAGATTGCCCTTTCAATCTTAGTTCTCGGTGTGCCGACGTTTCTCTTTCACAGCACTGGCATCTATTGAGGATGTCCACACAGCTAGAATAAATCCATCCCATCCCCAATTCCTGCTTATTCTGATGCTATTTGACCTGTGTCTATTTTGTTTTATTATGTTTGTTTGTTTGCTGTCAAGTCATGTTCAATTGTTGAAACATGTTATTCAGAAAACTACTTTTGCTTTTATTAAATTATGTGACCAAGAAACGATTTATTTATTTATTTTTTTTAAATTTGAATTCCACATGTATATTTTGATCAAGGGAATATACAGAGTGCGCCAGAAAAATGTATACATAATAATCGTCCACTAGTTTAAATGTAATCCCATTTCACTTCAGTATATTTGTTTTTTAAGTTTTTGGGCCCGCAGGGCCCTCACTGTCGATGACAGTGAGGGCCCGTAGGGCCCAAAAATGAGACACTGTCGATGACAGTGAGGGCCCGTAGGGCCCAAAAACTTAAAAAACATCCATCGATCGGTCCAGCAGTCCACCGAACACTAAACCGGAAAGTGATTGCCGGACCGATGCAAATGAGGCTCTATGGGATACTTCTTGTTTGCGGTGAATTAAAATTGAAGTACCTATTATTTTAATAACGTCATCAAAACTTGTCACATTAAACCATTTGTAGAACACATTAAGGTAGCAATGTGTTCAATCAATCAATCATGTGCCATGCTGGAAAGCGTGGGCGGTCATGACTCGCCATTTCACTCGATCACCAGTGTCGTGGATCAGCTCAGTGTTCCTGTCTCGTCCATGCCATGTGGCCAAGCCATCCAGGTATTTTCCTCTCGGTCTTCCTCTTGGTCTGTTCCCTTCGATCTTGACAGTTGTCACTAAGTTCTCCAATCCATTTCTTCTCATAACACGGCAAACAAACTTTGACTGTCTACGTCTAATTTCTCTAATCAGTTTACGATGTTCATTTGTCTCCTGTAGTACTTGGTCATTGGTTTTTCTGTCTGTCCATGGTATTCTTTGCATTTTCCTCAGAAACCACATTTCTGCAGCCATCAGATGCTTTTCAGCTTGACTGCTCATTGTCCAAGTTTCACATCCATACAAAAGAACAGGCTCTATGTATCCCCTCAACACTCTTTTTCTCGTTTCAATTGACATCTTTTTATTGGTCAGAATGTTTTTCATCTTGCTAAAGGCTACTTTCGCCATGTCGATTCTTGTTCTAATCTCTTCAAGGCATCTCCCATCAGATGTTATGACTGTTCCAAGATAATTGTACCGATTCACTTGTTGAAGAATATTTCCATTTACTTGTATTAGCAATTTCAGAATTATCGCCCTTTTTTTTAGCTCTTCACTCTTTTTTGTGTAATTTTGCGAACTTTTTCCTGCGTCCTCGAACGATCACTTCCGGTTTGACATGGACTGCTAAAAAACGAAAAAAAAGGACATCGGTATGGTACGATGAAAGGGGAACTTATTCTAATATATTTAGAAGTGGTTCTGCTAGCAAAACGCCAAGTTATTATATAAAAAAAACGATTTATTTGGATTATATTTGGTTCTTTTCACGATTAGTAAGGTAATTTGGTTTATAACTCATGTTAATTGAACATTCCCTTCATTTTTTCTTCCATATTTGAATTCCCCGTTCAGTTTTACATAAATATGAAGAGTTTTAGCATTCCAGGTGTTTACAGACGTTCAGGACAAAATATTTAGTGTCAGACATGGCCACGGCCGGCCGTCATACAGTTACACTGATAGTATGATACTGATACTCCGATTGCGGCGCCGATACAATAAACTATAGAGCGGACCTGTATTTATTTACAATTAGAACTGGTAATTTAAGTACTAACATTAAACAGAATACAAGTGTCATGTGTAGCAGTAATACTACTAATACTGTAATGTATGTATCTATCTGTGTACGTGCATGATGATATTTCAGCATTTTACATGACTGAAAATAATTTTGAAAGCCAGTTTTCAGACCCGTCTGTAAACTTGTAAGATGTTTAAGATGTTAAGTAAGGAGTACTTTTTTTCTAAGCTCCGCTGCAGCACTTAATTATTTTAAATTTAAATACAGTACTGTAAAATAAGTTATATGTTTTAAATAAGTTAGTATTTAATTATTAGTTGCTGACAATTAGATACAGAACACTGTGCTGTAATTGTAGAGCAGAAGTAGAAATAGAAATCAATTTTTAGTGAACAGTTAATTATTTAATATTTTAATTTTTTTATTATTTAATATCTTAATAATTAATTAACTGCTGCTTAATTTGTGCAACAGTCACAAACTTAGTTACTTACATTAATGTTTATAATATTTAATCAACAAAAGAAAGCTGTCGCAATGCAGTTAGTACATTAAGACAATATGATACATTTTCTAAAATTGTTCTTTCACTAATGACGAACATTTCACATGACATTTAATTAATATAATAAATATGCAGCTATTTTTAACTAGCAATTAGGTCACAGCACATCATAAGAAAAAGTCTTATAAGTCAAGTGCATCTTTGTCAGAGACTCTGACACTCTTGTGCTTTGTACGATGCTTTCGCCAGGCCGCTGTGTGGAAAGAAACTGAGCAAACCTGGTGCAATGAAGTTGATCCTCTCATTCCTCTCGACACTCTATCGAAAGAGGAATATTACCTTTACTTTCCTGTTACCAAATCATAAGTAGAAACCCCATTTTAAAATATTTTCTGTATATGCAAATACTAATAATAATCATCATCAAGTGCCGGCTGGCGTAGGCGTTCATGGCTTTCCACAAATCTCAGTCTTTGGTGTTCTGGATCCTAATACTAAATTATATTATACACCTGCGTTATACACCTGAGAGAAGTGATGAGTCTCGTTCATGCCAACGAACCAGGCATGCTAATACAGGAAAGTACTCTTACTAATAATTTAATATATTAAAATAATTAGTTGTGAAACATAAAAAGCAATTAACCAAAGAATGGCCATCACTTGTGACACTCTTTCTTCTTCTTCTTCTTCTTCTTTCGTTCGCCTAAATAACAGTCTTTTTTAGTTCATTCAGCGGTCCATAGAGTTTATCTTCCACTGTTGTCTCTCTAGGCCAGAAGGTTCGCCTGGATATGTTGTAGTTTGGGCAATCCTGGAGTATGTGCCAAAACCACATGTGCACATGACTGAGTCACCAATCTTGAATTTTGCATACATGTGGTTGCGTAACCTATTGTGTCCTGTTCTGAGGCGCAGAAGAATGACCTGTTCTGGTCTGTCCATAACGTGGTAGTCGTCTTGAGTAAGGTTTGGTGGCCTTCTGACTGATTTGATCATTCTTTTCTTTTGGTGGTATGTAATAGGCACATCTGGTTGTTCTTCTTGTGCTCCTTCCTTAGCCAATCGATCAGCTCTGTCGTTCCCGGGTACTCCACAGTGGGATGGTATCCACTGTATGGTGATCTTACGATGACTGCTAAGTTCAGAAAGTAGTGTCCTCAGAACTGGCAATTTCCCAGACAGAAGCGCCTCTATTACGGATTTTGCATCTGTCAATATCACCACAATTTTTAAACCCAATTTTTAAATATTGACCAAAATAGCTACAGTTAGTTAGTCGACAGATCATCCTCATTGCACTATGTAACATAGCCACTATGTAATTAACCTCCCTATCCTAAAACATTAACGCTGATTGGCGCAGCAGCCTTTTTACCAGCACAAGGCCAAAGTTTTTGGTACTCATGTTTACTACAACTTATTACTCATAAGGAGAATGTGTCTCTCTTCTAGTCCTCAGTCACTTGTTAACTATTTTCTGAACGAAGGGTTTTAAATAAAGCCCCGTCTTATTACTCTTTATTCTAAACAAAACAATAACTGTGAACAAAAATTTTTTAACAATTTTCAACTTATTTGTAAACAAGGGTAAATACTATTCAATACACAAGACAATTCAACTAAAATCATAATTCATGAGCCAACCAAAACGAAGTCAAAACAGGATATCATAACCCCCAACGTTTTGAAGACAAATTTTCTTTCCCCTCATATCAAATAAAGGTAATCAACCAATTTAAAGAAAGACATTATTCAAAATAATATGACATACATGATGAAACAAAAGAAATCATTTTTACATATATCCTATCAATTGTTAGTCACTTTTATGGACTAACAATAAATTATTTATCTATTAAGAAAACTCAACAAGTCAAATCTCAAAATCAAATGGTAATAAAAAATACATCTTCAAGACCACACGAGAATTTACATCCATATTACCTAACTTATTACCAAAATACAGGTTGTGTACCCTGGCTGGTAAACACTCTTTCTTGAACCATTTCCTGTGACATTCAAGATTCTGCCTGTCACACCTTTGCCACAGCCTGTGTCAATTTGATAAAACAATTCAGATGCACACCTTCCTGTGGTGAGTTTCTATATATTTGAATAACGAAGACACAAACAATAGATTGCACGATTTATTGCCTGGCATATTTCGCTGCATCTCGTCAGGTACATACTGCAGAAATCTGAAAATATAAAAAATATAAAATTACACAGAGTAATGAAGCTTAAATAAAAGAATAACAAAAAACAAATGCCTACACAAAATACAATAAATAATCACGGAGAAGACCCTTCAGTGACTACACTGTTAATTAGGTCAGGGCACATCCTAAAAAAAAATAAATAATACGTCAAGTTAGGCCTCGCCGCCCCGGACGCAATGATATATGGTGCAACATTGTCCGTTTACAAATAACAAGGGCGGCCATTTTAAATTATTAATTAGGTCACGGCAAATCCTATCAAAAAATAAAACATACGTCAAGGTAGGCCTCGCAGCCCCGGACGCAATGATATATGGTGCAACATTGTCCGTTTACAAATAACAAGGGCGGCCATTTTAAATTATTAATTAGGTCACGGCAAATCCTATCAAAAAATAAAACATACGTCAAGGTAGGCCTCGCAGCCCCGGACGCAATGATATATGGTGCAACATTGTCCGTTTACAAATAACAAGGGCGGCCATTTTAAATTATTAATTAGGTCACGGCAAATCCTATCAAAAAATAAAACATACGTCAAGGTAGGCCTCGCAGCCCCGGACGCAATGATATATGGTGCAACATTGTCCGTTTACAAATAACAAGGGCGGCCATTTTAAATTATTAATTAGGTCACGGCAAATCCTATCAAAAAATAAAACATACGTCAAGGTAGGCCTCGCAGCCCCGGACGCAATGATATATGGCACAATGTTGTCCGTTTAAAAATAAACAAGCCACGTTAATAGAAGGCAAATAATAAACAGTTGGCGGCCATTTTAAATTGTTAATTAGGTCAAGGCACATCCTATAAAAAAAAAAAATTATACGTCAAGTTAGGCCTCGCCGCCCCGGACGCAATGATATATGGCACAATGTTGTCCGTTTAAAAATAAACAAGCCACGTTAATAGAAGGCAAATAATAAACAGTTGGCGGCCATTTTAAATTGTTAATTAGGTCAAGGCACATCCTATAAAAAAAAAAAATTATACGTCAAGTTAGGCCTCGCCGCCCCGGACGCAATGATATATGGCACAATGTTGTCCGTTTAAAAATAAACAAGCCACGTTAATAGAAGGCAAATAATAAACAGTTGGCGGCCATTTTAAATTGTTAATTAGGTCAAGGCACATCCTATAAAAAAAAATAAATAATACGTCAAGTTAGGCCTCGCCGCCCCGGACGCAATGATATATGGCACAATGTTGTCCGTTTAAAAATAAACAAGCCACGTTAATAGAAGGCAAATAATAAACAGTTGGCGGCCATTTTAAATTGTTAATTAGGTCAGGGCACATCCTATAAAAAAAAAAAATTATACGTCAAGTTAGGCCTCGCCGCCCCGGACGCAATGATATATGGCACAACGTTGTCCGTTTACAAATAAACAAGCCACAGTAATGGAAGGCAGAATTTCTCAAGTTTCCAATCTTAGGGCCGCGATAAATCCTGACTTATCAGTTAATTCTTCATTGGACTTCCTGGTATTAAATTACGTCACCATATAATTTATAACGCCGCTTAGAATAAACGTATAGTCTTCGTTGAGATACCGTTGGATTCGTCTCGTCAAGCTCTATCTAACTGGTATGATTTCATAAGTAAAATCCCAAATTTTTAAATATTGACCAAAATTGCTACTTGTATATTACATTGTGGCACTTCTTCCTTCCTAGTGACGACCATAATCTGAGTCTTTTTACTATTTAATAAACGCAATGTGTTGCGTGATGTTTAAAAATTATGACGTAAACAGCATGTCATAAACGTCACAAAGATCGAAACTCCGATTACATTTAAACTGGTGAGCGATTACTGTCTATACACTTTTGGGCGCACACTATATATATATATATATATATATATATATATATATATATATATATATATATATATATATGTGTGTGTGTGTGTGTGTGTGTGTGTGTGTGTGTGTGTGTGTGTGAGTGTGTGTGTGGGTGTATGTACACACACCTACACCCCCACCCACCATTCCTCCACCCCCACCCACCTCCACCCAACCACACACATACACACACACACACACACACACACACACACGCACACACACACTCACTCACTCACTCACTCACTCACCCACACGAAATCAGATGTAGGATCAACTAAGAACAGTAGATGAGAAGTCACAACACATGTAATGAGATTAAAGCAAGCAAATGATAACCTGATCTCGCTTCGGGAAACCTCACTTCAAGGGACACAATCATACTACTCCTTATGTTGTAATGTTGACGTTACCATGGAACAGAAAGAGATATCCGAATAAGAATACGCGTGGCTAGAAGATCCTTTATAACACTAGTACATTTGTGAAAGTCAGAAACAAAATGTAACACAAACCTCAGATTATACAATTCTAGCGTTAAATCAGTAATACTGCGTGGATCAGAAACGAGAAAAACAACGAAAACAATTACAACAACAACAAAGCATGCAAACATTCTCTAATTGCTGCCTGCGTGAAACATAAGGGGAAAAAAAATATGGCATAATCACCAACGTGAAGCTCATGGACAGAAATAGCCAAATACCAATGAACCATGATATGAAGAAACGACGCTGCCGCTAGATAGGCCATTTACTGAGAAACCCCGAGAATAATACAACTATAAAAGCTTTACTCTGGAGCCCACGGCAACAGAATTATAGGAAGACCGAAACGCTCACGAAGAAGAGAAGCAGACACGGTAATTAACAACATGGATAGGACATAGATAGGACTTTATGAGAAGCTGGTGATTGGAATGAGCTGGGTGAGGCTTTTGTCCCATTGTTGGATAGAGCGCAAAAGAAGAAGATGAACCTGGTCGTTGAAAAAGCAATGGCAAACTACTGAGCGTTAAATTTTCCTGTAATTCTCAAACATCCAACAAAAATAAAATGATGGTGTTGACTGCGACTTCCTGTAGAAGATATGCAGCTAACTATTTGAATCCTCGCTGTGGACTTTCAATTTTCGTATTACCATTTGCTAGCTGTTCTTAGAAAATGCTCTGTGAGCACACATACATACACATGTGTGTTTGTCGTCTGTCTGTCTGTCTCTCTGTCTGCCACATCGAATAGCCATAAATTATAATTGCATCGAAATCTATTGACCTAAATACAGATCATTCTTTCACAACTATTTTCCCTCTCTACCGTCTTAGTGCTGTGCCAATGGTCTCCCCACCCCACATTCCCCCACATATCATTCATCCCTAACCACGGACGTTTATTAAATGTGATACGTGATGACGTCAACCCCATTCCTGGGTACTAAATTAGAACGGGACGCAAGTTTCTCATTGCTGTCGCCCTGGATTATAAGCAACCTCTGTCTTATTCTTCTTCACCGCGGCACTAATCTACATATCTTGCAATCCCTATTTACCTTAGCATGATCTTGAATGTAACCGTTATGCGCTACTTCTTGTTCGCTATATTTGCAATCACATATCGTCTAGAATTGCGTACAGCATTGCATGATCTCTCACAGGCTACCAGTAGTCACAACACAGTGGAATGTGGTGTGGTGGAATATAACATAACTGGGATGGGAATGTCGCTTGCCTATTAGTTTAGATGGTCGTCTGTTCGAATCCCCATTCTGGCATGGACTTTTTTAAATTTAAATGTCCATGGACGACCCAGCCTCAAATGTGTACCAGGAAATGTTCTGGGAAGTAAAGGCGGTAGGTGCAATATTAGCCACAAGATCCACCGTGTGAGGATTGATTTATAGATACGAGCGGGTGTTATTAAGTAACAGGAATTGCATTATAAAGTGCGTGAATTAGTATGGACAACGGACAATCTTCAAATCATATTTCAGAACACAGACTAGCTTTTAGGCAATAGAACATGTAGGGGTCGTGAGGATAGAGCAGTCTGCGCATGCGCAATAGCGATTACAAAATGGCTGCCCCACTATCGACTTGCACTGTGGAAGAACAGTTAGCTGTGGTCAGATGGATTGAAACCTTGTGCAATATATGGAAGAATGATGGTTCAGTATGGGGACCATTGTTTGAGTCAGTGAAACGTGTATGAATTGGTAGAAATATTCACAAGGAAAAGGCACAGGAATTTGCTGGAAAATTCCTTATGACCATTATTGGGAAATCAAGATCCCTATATTGATTTATTTCCAGAAAAGTGTGAAACTGTGACTAGTTTTGGATACAGTAACATGTTAGAAAAAAAAAAAAAACGATCGGAACTCCAGGGTCTTCTTTAAAAAGGATCACTGATCCTTGAAAAAGGATCAACGTCGATCATTGACGTTGTCAATGACGTTGACAACGTCAACCCTCATATTGCTTCGTATACAGTACGTACACTACATATTCTGAAATTTGACATCTTGAAACAACCAGCATACAGTCCAGACTTGGTGTCATGGGACTGTCACTTGTTTGGACTCTTCAAAGAACATTTGCCTGGTCAGAGGTTTGTAGATGATAACGAGGTTGTCAGGGTCTTAAACTTGGCTCGCTTTCCTAACAAGTGTGAGACAGTACAAATACAACGTGATTTGACGTAAGACTCAACGACACATCGTTCGGTGGATTTATTAACATATCAAATACAGAACGATGATCACAAATACATATAATGGATACTTTACAACTTACATCCACAATACAGTCACAAGTCTGACTCGCAAGATGTCCAGACACTCGCCTTTCAATACAGAAACCATACAACGCCTTTCTCACACGTCCGTCATGTTCCGTGTCCCAGAGCTGTCTGGACCTGGTTCGCAACTTGCCTCCTGCCTGACGTGGCGTCACGTGGCAGGCGTGCGTGTTGCGTTGGCGGCCTGACCGCTGGTCAGCCAGCGATCTCGCAGGCCGATAACTCCTATTTGCCTGGCGGCGCAACGAAGTTGTTGCATCCCTTACTGGGAGCTAAGTCGCCTGGCGGTCGTAACGATGTCCCTGCATCGCTGTCCCCTGTCGGACTCTGACACGCTCCCCCGGTAAAATCCATGAAAGATGTCGTCTTTCATGTCTAATGTCTGTACCTGTTGGGTTAATAGTATGCCCTTGTCAGAGTCTACCTTCCCATTGTTATACACAACGTTATCAAAATTACACACATGGCATAGAAATATATAAGAACTGGGAGTTGGGTACAAAGACATGTGGTGCTTCATGTTTAACACATATCAGGCTTCACCCTCTCGATGGCTGGTTACCTCAATCGTATTATCACCCAGTCGGATCAGTAGCACCAGCTTCACGCATCTACGTCAACGCAATTTGAAAAAAAAATAATAATATGGTTCTTGAAACAAAAACCATCTCGCGAGACTGAAATACGACTTTATATAAGTCGTATAAAACACTCAAACCCTGTCCCTACTTGGCCAGGAGTTATTGTGTTGGTATACAATGTTGGCAACCCTCTGCCATGCCCAGTAGATGCTTGCCTGTGGTGTCAACACTTTAACAACAACATGTTATATTACACACAACACATTAGCATATACATTTCAAATTATGGCCCTTTGTGTGAAAATGTAATAACAATAAATGGAAGGGAAATAATTCATACATTAGTGAAACACAATAATTTACAATAACTATTTAATTTCTTAGTGTCATTGCTTGACGTTTCTTCATATTAACGAGAAAAAGTCGGTAATATGAATACGTTAATCAAGATATGATTCTAAGATTACATTAGAGAAATAAATAAACACACAATTCGTGTATTCAATTTTATAGAATCCTAAACATTTTAGAATCGTCAAAACTTTTTAATCTTTTATATGTTGTCTGCTATTTTTGTTCTAAATTTCTAATTCATCCGGAAGTACACACGAGCTCTAAAATCAGCTGATGGTAAAGCTTGTAGAACACACCTGTTCCGGTTTGATGTAGTTTAAGGAAGGAACAATGTTCTCAAAGTTCGTGATGGATTTTGGTACACAATCTTCTGGATTACGATCGAATGTTCATGTGTTAGATGTTTCAGTCGAACACTAAATGTTTCGGTTCACTGCAGAGGTGTAGAAAAGTCGTCACTGTTCAGTTTTTTCTTTCACACTCGTAATTAAAATGTTCCTGGACGATTCAACACGAAGTTGTCACTGTCAAGTTGGATAATTCGCTTCAGGTAAGTGCGAATGTGACACTGTTCTTGTACGTAATATATACAGTTACTAAAGTTCGCTTTCTACCACATACTACACATTTATACACGACAATCACTACATGAACTAGTAAAATACGAACACTATATATAATGGGAGTAATCCCTATCACAATATTGTAGACATTACACAGCTTTTTGTGAATGGAAAACCACGATTCACTGCTAAATGGCTGTGTCGGTCTGAGTGTATTTCTACATACTGCACTCAGACATTGGTGCTCACTGGGTCGGTCGGACAACGTGACAAAAGATCGGCAATTGAATTGGTTCTGCCTGGGATATGTCGAACCTCAAAGCTATAATCTTGAAGTTTCAGAGACCAACGCGCTATCATATGGTTCGATGGCACACCTGAATTCATCCAACGTAAGGGGCTGCTGTCCGATTCTACGATGAAATGGCGTCCTAGAAGAAATCTAGACAATTTGGTGATACCTACTACTAAAGCTAGGGCTTCCAATTGAGGAATGGACCATGCCCGCTCTCGGGCTTTCAGCTTCCGGGATACAAAATAAACTGGGTGGAGGATGTTGTTGTACTCCTGCAACAGGACTGCTCCAATCGCCACGGAGCTAGCATCTGTGCGTAATCTGAAAGGTAAATGGATATCGGGCAATTTAAGGATAAGATTCTGTTTATTCTTATCGGAAAAACATGATAGCACTTTATGAAATGCGATTTTTAGGCATTGATCGTGTACAATTTTCTCAGGTTTATCCTTTGTTAGTAAATTAGTAAATACCTCGGTCAGTTCCGAAAAATCAGGAATAAATTGCCTATAGTAATTGATTAGGCCCAGCAAACTTCTGACTTGTTTTTTAGTAGTCGGAAGTGAGAGTTTTAGTATCTTGGACACAATTTTATCGTCTGTCGTGACAAAGCCATTGGATATTTTGTAACCCAAGAATGATATTTCCTGGTAGGCTATGTCTACTTTTGCAGGCTTCACTGTCAGTCCGTGCTGTTTGATCCGTTCAAATGTTTGGTCTAATGTCTTAATGTGCTCCGTCATTGTCTCTGTGTGAATGCATATGTCGTCAATATAGCAAATTATGTTAGGAATGTCTCTTAGCAGTAGTCGTGTCATCCGTACGAATGTGGCTGGGGCGTTAACAAGCCCAAATGGAAGTTTGCACCATTCGTACAGTCCCCAAGGTGTGGCGAAAGCTGTCAGATGTCTGCTCTGTTCGTCTACAGCAATCTGCCAATAACCTTTAACCATGTCTACAGTCGTAAAGAACCTAGCGTCTGTCAGTTCTGTCAGAAGATCGTCAGTGTTTGCCATAGGCTCAAGATCTAGAACAGTTATTTTATTCAGTTTTCGGTAGTCGATGCACAGTCTTATTGTATTGTCCTTTTTGCGTACTATGACCATGGGAGATGAGTAGTCTGATTGGGATCGTCTTATGATGTTATTTTTCTCTAAGTTGATGATTTCTTGATGTAACTGTTCTTTGTAATGTAATGGGATGGTGTATGGTCTGCATCTAATGGGTGTGTTTGATGTGAGTGCGATGTGATGCTGTATTAATTCTGTTTGTCCTGGGTTGTTGGAAAAGATGGTGTTGTACTGTTGTATAAGTTGTTTGCAACTGTCTGTGTCTGCTTGAGTTAAATTTGGGTTGATTTTGATCTCCTTCAAGCAGTCTGTCGTGTCTAATGCAGGTGTTGGAATTTCGTCACTAGCATCGTCGTCTTCGTGATCTATTATCACTGTACAAGCTGTTGTATCGTCTTGTTCGTCGTCTCTGTTGTGGTATGGTCTTAGCATATTTATGTGAAATATTTTGTGTTTGTTTTTTATAAGGATCTCGTAGTCTACAGGTGAAATCTGTCTTGTCACTTTAAAAGGTCCCTGCCAAGAATCAGTCAGAAGGTGTCTGTCACTAGGTAGCAGAAGAAGAATGTCCTGTCCAGGTGTCAATGTTATTGTCCTGTTACCTTTGTCAGCATACTGTCTATAAGTAGCACCAGATAGTTTTAGTGCATTCTTTGCAATAACACAAGATTTGATGATTCTTTCACGCAATGATGTCACATATGAGTATGATGATATGGGTTTAAGTACTGGTGTAGAGTCAGTTAACATTTGGTGGTAAATGGTCAATGGGCCACGTGGTTTGGCACCATAGATAAGTTCAAAAGGAGAGAAACCGGTACTAGCATGTGGTACCTCGCGATAAGCAAAAAGAATAGCTGGTAGATATACATCCCAGTTGTTGGGGTGTTCTTGCGTCACTTTTGCAAGCATGTGCTTAAGATCCCCGTTAAATTTTTCTATCACTCCGCTACTGTGAGGATGGTAGGGGGAATTGAAACACTGCTTAACTCCCAGCATTTTGGTGAAAGCTTGGGTGGATGCGGCAATAAACTGAGTGCCCCTATCAGATTGGATAGTATCTGGAAACCCTATCCTAGAAAAAATATGGAAGAACACTTCCATTATTTCATTGGCAGTTATGTTCTTTAACGGAATAGCTTCTGGCCAGCGACTACATTGATCAATGACCGTTAGAATAAATTTATTCCCTCTAGTTGTTGTATGACTGAGAGGGCCCACTATGTCAACCGATAGCTTTTCAAAAGGTCGACTGGCTAAGTCGGTAACTTGTAACTTTGCCTGTGGGTGTTTACCTTTTTTAACCAGTTTCTGGCAGGTGTCACAACTTCTGCAATATTCTTTAATGTCATTGCAAAATTTTGGCCAGTGAAATTGTGTCAATAACCTTGATCTGGTTTTAACGTATGCCATATGTCCTGCAAGAGGTATATCGTGTGCAAGATGTAAGGCTTGTTTGCGATAACTAGTTGGCAAAACAGTTTGCTCTGTGGTATTGTCACCTCTGGTGTAATACCTAGTGAGTATGTCATTTTTCATCGCAAAATGCCATTTTGCATTCTTGGTTACTTTTGGCTTTCGGCCGATCAGGTCAAAGTATTTTGCCAATGAAGGATCAGCTTTTTGGGCTGTTACAAATGCTTCCTTCATGGTGTTAGTAGGTAGTGAAACTGGGCTGAGCAATTGTATCGCCTCAGTTTGATTTACTTCATCTTGCACTCTAGCAGTAGCTCTTGTTACTGCGTTCACACACTCAATGATATCAGATGATGATGATGGAACAATAGTTTCAATGATGTCATGCGAACTTAGTGCTACATTTGCTATATTAAAAACAATAGGTGGTGTGACATTTTCAATGATGACATTTGATGGTGATGTTATGGTATCATCATTACATGAAGATGTTATGTCATGAGGTTTATCATTTACCTCAGGTAAATTACCAATAATTATATCACAAACTGGACTGGTTAGTGCAGCGCACTTTACTTTCCCAGTGAGGAAAGGTGTATCAATATATGCCCATGCTAATGGGTATCTCTCAATATTGCCTGAGAATGTTCTACATGTTACGTGCCTGCCTGTGTAATCTGTAGGCAATATGAACGTTCTTTTCAGGCCAATGATTGTACTTCCTGTGTCGCGAAGGACTGTAGCATATTTGCCATTTACATATCCGTGATGGATGTTTATTCTGCCCTTTGAACCTATTACCGAATTAGCTTCTTCATTGGCAATAGGGATGGTATGACCGCATTTTAAAATACCATCTTCATAGAAAGTATTACAAACATAGCATTTGTTTGCGTTGAATATGTCAACAGCCTGTGCTGAGTTCACAGGATGTTTCTCTGGCTCTTCTTCTTCAGATGCGGAACTATCATACAAGGCGGCACCTGTTTTTTTGGTCATCTGCCTGCCCTCACAATCCCTCCGATGGTGTCCGAACGCCTTACAGAGAAAACATTTAGTCAACCCTTTGAAGGTTTCACGCTCCTGATTTTGTTGATTTACCCTGTGTTGTAAGTACGTCTTGTAACGAGGGTTTTTATCACACATCTCACTCTGATGATGAGAATATTTACAATACCCGCACTGATAAAACTTCTCAGAGGTAGGCTTACGAAATTTCTGCCTACTGTAGGGTTGTTTGTCATAATTAGCCGCTGCTACAAAGTTAATGTTAGTATCTTCAGTAGCAAAGCAATCTTTGTTGGCTGTGTAGTAAGCCGAACCCCGTCTTTCAATTTCATCCACACTAGAGCATTCATTCTCTAACAAAAATTTAGCAAAGGCTGAAGGAATAGATGACACAATTTTGTCTCTAATAATTAGATCTTCCAATCTCTGATAACTTTTTTCAATTTTGGCTGCTGACGTCCATTTGGTGAAAATATCTCGGACTAAGCAGAGGTAGTCAGAGAACGTTTGAGTCGGTTTTGGGCTCAATTTACTGAACTGTTCTCTGTAACCTGCCTCATCTAACATAAAATGTGCCATAATCTTAGATTTCAGATAATGGTAATCTTTTCTGAGGTCTTTGGGGATGGTTTCAATAACTTTAAGAGGTTCCCCTGACAAACTCCTCATGTACACAATATTCCATTCAGACAGTGGAACTTGATAATGTTCCATTAAAGTTTCAAAATTTTGGGTAAAGGCTGCAATGCAGTCACCCGAGGTATAATTACGTACAATACCTTGATATTTCTTATACTGGTTTTCTTTCTCCAGTCTCTCAGATTTCTTATACTCTTTGTTAATCGCAGTCTCAGTGTCAAGTTGTTTCATCTTCAACTGTAACTCCAGTTCTTCTTTCTTACTCTGAGCTGCTATTTCTGCCTTTTTCAACTCACTATCTATCTCAGCTTGCTTTGTCTTTGCAGTCAGTTCTAATTCGGCTTGCTTTGTCTTTTCAGACAATTCTGCTTGCTTTAAGGCTGTGTCTGCCTCTACTTGTTTGGCAGATATCTCTGCCTGCTTTAATGCTCTTTCAGCTGCTCTTTCTTCACGTTCACAGTATTCAGAGTATTTCTTCTCACTCCATTGTGTTAATTCATCACCATGTAACTGTAATTTTATCCCCATATCAATGAAATCAAATAATGAAGACATGATGGAAAAATGTCAATGAAATACCAGCCACACACAATATGTAATAAGTGGTTAGTAATCAACAATTTACAATCTGTTTATATGGACGATATGTGCCTAAAAATGCATTTTTAAAGTATACGAAAAGGAAAAGTATACTCAAGTGCCCTGGATGCGGTGAAGAACGGTTGGAAATCGGGCTAGGAACTGTAGGGTCGCTACCTCAGACTACAAATGACCTCTACGGCAAGGTTTCGGATGGTACGGAAAAACCTGCTTTTATTTTGGAAGAAGATAAATTAGCGTCTATTTGTTGGTGTGTGCCTGCTTGTCACTAAGTATTGATTAGGTTTGTATGGCGTTGAGTGTAATTGTATGTCGTAAGTTTGTCCGTCAACAGTTTTTTTTTTTTTTTACAATACACGTTACTTTCTTTCCAAACACTTTTCGCGTTCCACAAACTCAATTCACAAAGACAATCTACAAGTATCTTACTACTCTACAACATTGATGACACATCACTTACATCAAGATGACATTCAGTAAGGACATGGACATCAAATTTACAAGATGGCGACAAGGTCAAAATGGCGACAAGATCACAATGTCGACAAGGTCAAAACGGTGACAAGTTTCACAAATCACAAATGTTTTACACGCTTACAGGATCAAACAGAATGTATGCATTGTACGTTTACAAATGGTCTTACACATGTTTAAATAATGTAGTAACAATCAAAATGAGCCTTCCATGATCACATTTAAGTTTAAATCTAATTAAATTAAACGTTCAACACGGACAAGCTATTCACGTTCAAATATAACTAAATTAAAGCTGGACCAGCCCCCACGTTCACACATGTCAGGGTCTTAAACTTGGCTCGCTTTCCTAACAAGTGTGAGACAGTACAAATACAACGTGATTTGACGTAAGACTCAACGACACATCGTTCGGTGGATTTATTAACATATCAAATACAGAACGATGATCACAAATACATATAATGGATACTTTACAACTTACATCCACAATACAGTCACAAGTCTGACTCGCAAGATGTCCAGACACTCGCCTTTCAATACAGAAACCATACAACGCCTTTCTCACACGTCCGTCATGTTCCGTGTCCCAGAGCTGTCTGGACCTGGTTCGCAACTTGCCTCCTGCCTGACGTGGCGTCACGTGGCAGGCGTGCGTGTTGCGTTGGCGGCCTGACCGCTGGTCAGCCAGCGATCTCACAGGCCGATAACTCCTATTTGCCTGGCGGCGCAACGAAGTTGTTGCATCCCTTACTGGGAGCTAAGTCGCCTGGCGGTCGTAACGATGTCCCTGCATCGCTGATGTCCCTGCATAAACTGATTTAATTGAAGCCACACCCAAAATCTGTTTCCTAGAAGGCATCAGAAAACTAGTTGACAGGTGGACCAAGTGTGTTACCAGGCAGAGGGACTAGGTTGAGACATAACACACACAAAATATCTGGTTAGCACTATTGTAAATACGTTATTCATAACATTCTTGTTCATCAATGACTACCCCTTTGCCTAGTAAATCATAAATAGCCAATAAATGCTAAGGTTGACTGCAACTTCCTGTAAGGTAAATGCAACTCACTAAGATATTTATAGTGTTTGTGCATTTTAAATGGTTGCAGTTGTATTTGTAAATGAACAGATTATAAAGAGCTTAGAAGCAACAGAGATCTGGTTCCTAAGACGAATGTTCCGAATTCCTTGGACTGCCAGCGTAACGAACGACGATTCCAAGAAAGAGGCTAATAACACTAGAACATTACATACAACAATAAGAAAGAGACGAATATATTTCTTTGGTCATGTGATGCAAGGAGAGGCATTGGAGAACATCGTGACGACTGGAAAGATCGAGGGGAAGAGAGGCAGAGGCCGACCGAGAGAAATTATGCTGGATGGATTGAGACGGTGGCATGGAGGAATATCAGCAGCATAGTTTATTGCCAATACTCTAACTGTCCTCCTGTTGTGGACCTTGCATCCATGACCTGTTGCCGACCAAGGCTTAGGGCCTGGTCTGCCCTGCCATGGCATTTAGTCTGTAAGTTGCAGTTTCATCACACTAGGGTAAAGCGTGCACCCTCCCAATTGCGCTCCGAAGCCTTTGGCACAATGTGGGGTGTCGGGTTTGGTGAGCGTCGCCCAACATTCGGCGTTAACAGAAAATATACTTTATTTATTTCCTTACCCATTGTCTTTACTTGTTGTTGTTTTCATTATGTTCTATTATATATATATATATTCTACTGTTCGTGTTTGTTGATTCATTATATATATATATAATGAATCAACAAACAGGAACAGCAGAATTATTCAGCTGTTGAAGAACATAATCAGAGGTAACAAAATGCACGCTGTGGCTAGACACCCTTTGTCAGCACACACAAAAACAACAAAGTATAGTAACAACACCACAATGGTGAGAGGTAGAGAGCTCTAAAGCAGATTTATTCAGTCGTTATGTAAATGTCAGCCCATATGTAGATTCATAGATGAAATGTTATGTCTTCATATATTCTAGGCTATGGCAGAAGGCGGTGTGGTGATCCTTGCTGGCTGCCTTTATTCCCATACAATGCCGAGAAAATTGTGAAGAATATTCAGGATACCTATTTCTATGAGGGTTTGTCCTATTTACCACGGCCAGAATAATTAAGCAACATGTTATAGTAGATGTTAATACAAAAAGACAACTCGTTACAACGATCAGATGAGGCAGTCAACACATTGGCTACATAATTAGAATAGAACAGTCTTAAACACACTATAACTATTGGAAAGATAAATAGAAAGATGTTGAGAGACAGACAGACAGACAGACAGACAGACAGACAGACAGACAGTCAGACCGACCGACCGACCGACCGACCGACCGACCGACCGACCGACCGACCGACCGACCGACCGACCGACAGACAGAGATGATGATGATGATGATGATGATGATGATGATGATGATGATGACAGAAGAAAAAGGGATAACCTGTCATTGAGGCACATAAACAAGTCAGCACATGAATTGTCATATTCTGTTGAAGATCGCGAGTACACGAGAAGCGGCATCGCTCATGACAATCGGTAAAGTACATGATGATGCTGAATATTGTTATATTTTCAATTGACGTCTGCTGCTGCTGCTGCTGCACAGTATCCCCTACTAGGGTGTAGACCCGCAGCCAACTGACGCCAAGCCGTTCTATACTTTCACAATCTTCTACAGTTATAATAGCCCCTTGTCTTGCCAATATTATTCATGTCTGTCTCTAATACTCTTCTACGTGTGGTTTTGGGGTTTCTCTTTCCCGCACTTTTTTAATAGCACTGTACTGAATTTAGCATGTGGATTAGCTTTCCCTATTACCAGTGTCCCTCGCCATCAGGCGTACCCACTCCGACTTCAGAGGTATTTGTAATTTACATCAGAAAGAGAGCTCTTGTGACATGCATCCGTTGCTAAACATTTTGTTTCTGATTGTATTCGTTACGTTTCCACAATATTCTCCGTAGTTGTGATATGTCAGGTTTTGGAAACAAACATGTGCACATACCAGATTGTTTACCGTGAGAACACATGAACACTAAAGACAGGCAGAGAGACAGACAGAGTGAGAGAGAAAGAGCGAGAGAGAGAAAGAGAGAGAGAGAGAGGCGGGAGAGAGAACTGGAGAAAGAAAGAGATAGGCCTGACAGATAGTGGGATAGAGAGAAGAGAGAGAGACGTGGAGTAGAGGAGATGAGAGAATGACCAGTGAGGAGGGGAAAGAAAAAGAAAGAATGAGAGAGAGAGAGAGAGAGAGAGAGAGAGAGAGAGAGAGAGAGAGAGAGAGAGAGAGAGAGAGAGAGAGAGAGAGAGAGAGAGAGTGAGAGATAAAGAGGGGGGGGGGGGATAATACATCAAATACGAATAACGCTTTTGTCCAAAATGGAGAGGTTTCATTACGTTTCAGACAACACATGTGGTAAGAAAAAGCAGTGTTATAACATTAAAGGCAGTCATAAATCTAAGCACTGATTACAGACACAGACCCCCCCCCCCCCACACACACACACACATACACACAAATACTCTCACTTTCAATATCTTTCAATCACTTACACATTCATACACATATGCTTGGGGGTGGGGGGGGGGGGGGGGGGAGAAAGCTTCGAGTAGAGTCGAAAGTTCACATAACCGCGCTATAACACTGAAGGCAAACGTAAAACTAGGCACACATTACAAACACACACTCACCTACTCACATTCACCCTCTATGTCTCTGTCTCTCTCTGTCTCTCTCTGTCTCTGTCTCTCTCTCTCTCTCTCTCTCTCTCTCTCTCTCTCTCTCTCTCTCTCTCACACGCACATACACACATACACACATCCATACACACAGAGCAGCTTCGTGTAGAGTCGAAAGTGAGCATAGCCGAACTATAACACAACAGGCAAACATAATACTTGGCACACTTTACAGGCACCAAGCCATTCCCTCCCCTTCCCCACACACGCATACACTCACACAGACACAGACACACACACACACACACACACACACACACGCACACACTCCTACACACAAGTAACCTCGAGGTGAGCTGAAAGTGAACTACGCCGCGCTATAACAGTAAAAGCATGCATTTCTATGGATGCCCGATCAAAAGGCAGCACCCAAGGAATAATTGGAAATCATTATCGATCACAGTTAAGACACGCCATTCTGCATTTCTGTACGACACATCTAAACCAGGGAGCAGCGATAAGCAGTGCCCATCTCGCTTCCTGCCGGCCGGATGGTCATGTGATCGAATCGCTATCCAGACAAGTTGTTGCTTTTAAACTGACCTAGGCTCCCAGACTGACCCAGTTAAAATCGGTGCCATTAAATGTTCTGCGGTGTACAGGCAGTAGTCGTGATGTTAACCGCATCACCCAATGAATGTCGACTAGTCTATAAACGCATCCAAGCACCATATACAAAATGCCGGCGATGTGGCTTAGGGGCAATTAACGTGTGTCGCATATTCTCGACATATCGATTGGGGGGGGGGGGGGGGGGGGGGGTGGGGGGGGGGGAAGGGTGTTCGAATCAGCCGCACACGATTTGGAAGTATACGGCCTTGTATTGATTTCATTGATAACAGGATCAGTCGTTTAGGTAGCAACGACAAACATCTAAACGTATCTAGACATCGTGTGTGGGAGATACTAAAGCGGTATTCAAAGGGAAAATCTGCGTATACCGCTCAAGACATCTTTACACGAGAAACTATCGAAAATTGAAAGTCCTTTGAATTATGTATAACCATACACGCGGATGCGCGTAACGTGCATTACAGATGGGTAACTTCAACACATGCATATATATATCTGCAAGAGGGCAGCCGACAGATATTGTGGGTCATGGCCTCGAGCTTCACGACGGCAGGCAGAGGAACTCTTCTTGAGTCAATGGCTGCGATCTCCGACCAGTAAGGTCACTGCCATAGAGGAAAGCAACGGCAAACTACCTCTTTAAAAGTGCCTAGTATATCATGATTCGCTTAAAGACTAATCTAGTATAATGAGTCACATCACAAAGATTTTGCTAAGAATTATCATGCAAAGAGTGAGGAAGAAGATGCAACCTGAAGTAGGGGAAGAACAATGTGGGTTTGTAGAAGAAAAGGGTACAGTAAATGCTGTGTATATGCTGCGAACAGTTATTGAACGTGCTATAGAAGTAAACAAGGATATACATATTTGCTTTATTGACTATACAAAGGCTTTTGATAGAGTTAGACATGTCAACATGGTGGATATGCTTGCAGATCTACAAATTGATGGGAAAGACATTAGACATAAAAAAACATATATTGGAAACAACAAGCTGCAATAAGGATTGATAATGAAGTGGGACAGTATCAGCCAATTAAGAGAGGTGTTAGGCAGGGATGTGTGATGTCTCCAGATCTTTTTTCCCTATACAGTGAAAATATTTTCAGAAATGTAGAGGATATAAATGGAATCAGCATTGGAGGACGAAACATCAATAACATTAGATATGCAGATGATACAGTATTAATTGCAGACAATGCGCAGGACCTGCAACAATTAGTAGATGCGGTTGTTGTACACAGTGAGCAATTGGGGTTAGAATTAAATTGTAAAAAGACTCAGGTTATGGTCGTCACTAGGAAGGAAGAAGTGCCACAATGTAATATACAAGTAAATGGAAATATTCTTCAACAAGTGAATCGGTACAATTATCTTGGAACAGTCATAACATCTGATGGGAGATGCCTTGAAGAGATTAGAACAAGAATCGCCATGGCGAAAGTAGCCTTTAGCAAGATGAAAAACATTCTGACCAATAAAAAGATGTCAATTGAAACGAGAAAAAGAGTGTTGAGGGGATACATAGAGCCTGTTCTTTTGTATGGATGTGAAACTTGGACAATGAGCAGTCAAGCTGAAAAGCATCTGATGGCTGCAGAAATGTGGTTTCTGAGGAAAATGCAAAGAATACCATGAACAGACAGAAAAACCAATGACCAAGTACTACAGGAGACAAATGAACATCGTAAACTGATTAGAGAAATTAGACGTAGACAGTCAAAATTATTTTTTGGACATGATATGAGAAGAAGTGGATTGGAGAACTTAGTGACAAATGGCTGGATCGAAGGGAACAGACCAAGGGGAAGACCGAGAGGAAAATACCTGGATGGCTTGGCCACATGGCATGGACGAGACAGGAACACTGAGCTGATCCACGACACTGGTGATCGAGTGAAATGGCGAGTCATGACCGCCAACGCTTTCCGGCATGGCACATGATATATATATATATATATATATATATATATATATATATATATATATATATATATATATATATATATATATATATATATGTGTGTGTGTGTGTGTGTGTCTGTTCTGTGTGTGTGTGTGTGTGCGTGTGTGCGCGCGCGTGTGTGACTTGCACCTTGCCGTCTTGACAGACGATAGATTGTAATATGGAGTTATACCTCTCCATAACACAAAGCCTGGGCTGAATTTAACGACCATGTGTTGCCCATGCAGGACGATCCCTCCCTAGGGCTGTCTAGTCTACTCCAGAAAAAAGGTAACACCAATACGTCTGGAACAAGATAAGCTGCAGAAGCTGCCGGATCAGCAAAGCAATGCTCTAATTGTCCGCTTGTCTGAGCATCAATCCTAGACCAGTTGCCAACCAAGGCTTACGGCCCAGTCTGCCCTGCCATGACATTTAGTCTTTAGGTTGCATTTCCTCGCTCTAGGATACGGCTTGTACCCTCCTAATTGCGCTACTCCGCCCGAAGCCGTTGGCGCAATGTGGGGTGTCGGGTTTGGTAAGCGCCGCCCAACATTCGGTCTGTCTGTCTGTCTGTCTGTCTGTCTGTCGGTCGGTCGGTCTGTCGGTCGGTCGGTCGGTCGGTCGGTCGGTCGGTCGGTCGGTCTCTCTCTCTCTCTCTCTCTCTCTGTCTCTCTCTCTCTCTCTCTCTCTCTCTCTTTTTTTCTCCCTCTCTCTGCTTCTTCTTCTCTCTTGGGTCCACACACCTGAATGACATCTTTTCTTTTCTCTCTGCCTCGCTGTGTTCCTCTCTCTCTCTCTCTCTCTCTCTCTCTCTCTCTCTCTCTCTCTCTCTCTCTCTCTCTCTCTCTCTCTCTCTCTCCCTCTCTCTCTCTGCTTCTTCTTCTCTCTTGGGTCCACACACCTGAATGACATCTTTTCTTTTCTCTCTGCCTCGCTGTGTTCCTCTCTCTCTCTCTCTCTCTCTCTCTCTCTCTCTCTCGCTCTCTCTCTCTCTCTCTCTCTCTCTCTCTCTCTCTCTCTCTCTCTCTCTCTCTCTCTCGTGTCCACACATACCTGAATGGCCTGGACAATAGGTATACACAGGTACCCGAAGGCTGAGGCTGGCACACGTGACAAACACTCATGTGGTAGCTAGTGATTTCGAACTCCCCGAATCGTGAATGAGCCAGAGAAATACAGCTAATGTAAGTATTAGCAAGTTGTTTGGGTGCTGCAGCGCAATCCTCGATCCTCTTTTCCATTCTGAAGATTGTTATTTGATACTTCATATAGATACGCCAGTGTTTCTGGCTTGTATGAATACACTGGAATACATTATTTTATATATTTGATTCTCAAGGCAGATACGTGTATAGAGATTGGGATTATAAAACTAAAACTGAAAGCTCTGTGACTGTTGAATTCTCGTGTATTAGTTCAAAAATAGAGCCCAAAACAAAAGGTATGTGACTGTTGAAATATCGTTTATTAGTTCACAGACAGGACCCAAAAGGAAAGATCTGCGACTGCTCCGTTCGTATACAGGAGGAAATGTTAACTATCTATTCACAAGAAATACCTTCTCTCCATTGCTATTCAACAATCTATATCATGTACTAAATATTAATTTATATGTCAATCAAAAATTCCCGGCACCAATTGAGAATCTAAGAATGTCAAAATATTATGATAACTGTGGCTTTATAACTACAATGAGGACTATTCAAACGAAGCCAGAAATAGAATGGCTATAGCATAACAGAGGTTAAACAGTATAAAGCTTCTATTGCAGCTGAGCATAGCAGGGCACTCTCCTGTCCTGACAGTCGAAACTGGCTGTCAAGGGCAGCAGTACAATAACTCCACGTAGATGTGTAAGCTAAAGGGAAACAGCCACATTTTCTTTCCAAGTATTTCATGTATTTCAGATTAGAGTCATTTTGAACATTTTTGTTCAATTGTGAACATATTTGTTCAATCAACTGCATCACATTTCTCACTCAGAATTATCATGAGAAGAACAAGAAAGAAAATACAAATCGAAATTGGTGAAAAACAGTGTGGATTTGTTGAAGGACACAGGTGAAATAAAATGCACTCTACACATTACGAACACTATTAGAGAAATCAATAGACACAGAAAGATACATTTTTGTGATTTATATCGTGATTATACCAAAGTGGCTGAAAAAGTAAAACACAATGAAATTGTAAAAATATTGGAAGATATCAATAATGATGGGAATCATCTCCGAATAATCCGAATAATAAATAAAATGTCTTCACTTTCTCCTTTTTTAATGTCTGTCTTTCTGCCTTTGTCTCTGTCTCTGTCTATCCCTCGCTCGCGCTCTCTCTCTCTCTCTCTCTCTCTCTCTCTCTCTCTCTCTCTCTCTCTCTCTCTCTCTCTCTCTCTCTCTCTCTCTCGCTATCGAAATAATAATGAGACGGATCAAAGAAAGGCCCGGAATACGAGTTGGAGATCATAATATAAACAATCTACGCTATTCAAACGACATTATATTGTAGCGAAAATGCAAAAGATAAACAACAACTTTTGGATATTTTAGAAAGAGAGACTGCAAAATAATGACTTTCCTTTAATGTCAAGAAAACAGAAGCAATGGTTATATCACAGAAATACGCGACACATACGTGTGAAATAACAATATAAGGAAATATGCTTAACCAAGTAAATAAATGTAAATAAACACCTAGGGGGAATTATCACATCAGATCGAAGATGCACGACATAGATTTAGAGCAGAAAACGAAAATAATATATCACTATCACTGAATGTATGAAAGAAAGTAGTGACATGTAATGTAGAACCTTGTTTTGCTATATAGCAGAAAATCATCGAACGTAAATGAACAAATTAGAAAAAGCTTGGAAGCTAATGGAAAACAGGTTCCTGAGACGAATATTGTCAATACCTTGAAGCAAATAGAAACCCAGATATACGAATGAAGTTAAGAAAATGCATCCCTTATTCTGTGCACTCTTTTTATACTCACCTGAACCTGGTCATAATGAAATATCAACAGTCATCATCATTATCATCATCGATGTCATCATCTTCCATTTTTGCCGCCAAGTTTCATGGGGAGGAATAATTGTTGCTCCAGCGCCTAATGTGTGCACTGGATAATGTCATTCTGGGTAATTGTGCAATGTCTTTGATGTCGTCAATCCATTTTCTATTTTGGCGTTCTCTTGCTCTCGTAGCAGATATTCTTTGATGTAGGGCCAGTGCTGGTAGTTGATGGTGTTGCATTCTAACGAGATCGACAAATCATTTTATCTTCTGTTTTTCAATATATGTGGCACAAGCTGTTGATCACACTACCTGTCTGATAACATGATTTCTTATTCGGCCTCAGATAGTTAAGTTTGAAGCTCTCCTAACGCATCTCATCTCACCGGTGTTCAAGTTTGACATTTTTAACATAAGTGTGGGGTGAAAATACTATTTATTGTATATCGTTTTGCAGACATAAGTATTTTGATATTTCAGTATGGGTGATAGTTGATATATTATTAATATCAACAGTGCTTGGCGAAAATTGTGAAGACACCCAAAAAAGCCACAGTGGAAAGAAAACCCCGCACTAAACGATTTTGAATCATAGATGAACTTCCAAGCAATGACCGAAGAGGGCATTTCAAGCCAAGAACAAGTCTCCCAGGACAAAGAATAGCAAGTGGGAATTTGTACAAATGGCAATGACAAAAGCGTGAAACCTTGGATGACCAATGAAATAGTGAATAGGGTGGAAGAAAAACGCCGGTGTAAGAACAAAAATACTGAACAGGGAAGGAGTGTCTTTAAGAAAATAAGGAATTAAACTGACTGAAAGTGTTATATCGCAAGAGAACATTGGTGAAAATATCCCTGCGAAGAAATTGAAGAACTAAATAGAATAGGAAACTGAGACCTGATGATAAAAAGCAACTTTCAACTAGAACTTAAACATAATAAGCCTGCAGTATGCACTCGCCGAGTTCCCTTGAAATATACCAGCCAATAAATCGTGCAAAATATTGTTTGTGGCGTCTGTGATTTAATTCACTTAGGAAATACTTTGTTTTAAAATTCAACTAGAAAACTACAGGTAAGTTCAGGCAGGAGCAATATATGACAAACATAGACATGTTCTGATTAGCTCAGAGAATAAACTGCAGAGGTGGAGAGAATACAAATAGAATTGTATAGCAATGAATATTAGAACACATTTTGAATTTAAAAGAGAATAATCTACCAATAACAAGGGAAAGAAATCGATACCGCACTGCTCTCAGTTTATACTAACAAAGCACCAGGGTTAAGCCATAAAAATGTAATGGGTTGAACTGCGGTAAAGCTATAAAATACAATGAATAAATCAACAAAAACGGAAAGAGTAATTTGTTCTAACACAATCACAAGTGACAGGACGGACATTGCAGGTAGGAGGCCTCCATCAGTACAACAACAACAACAACAACAACAACAACAACAACAATAAACTAATACAAGTGTAAAAGAATATATGTTGTTTAAAATGGTACGTGAGAGCAGTGGTTGTCAGGTCTTAGTCAGATATGACTACGCTGTCGAATGACAGAGTGCAGGACATGCTTCCTGTTAACACCGAATGTTGGGCGGCCCTTACCAAACCCAACACCCCACATTGTGCCAACGGCTTCTTGCGGAGGAACGTACTTGGGAGGGTACAAGCCTTATCCTTGTGCGAAGAAATGTACCCTAAGACGAAATATCACTGCAGGACAGACCAGGCGCTAAGCCTTGGTCGACAACTGGCTTAGGTTCGAAGCTCCAACAGGCGGACAGTTAGCGGATTACTTTGCTGATCCGGCAGCTTCTGCTGCTTGTCTCGTTCCAGGCGTATTGGTGTTACTTTTCCTATGGAATAATCTAGGCATAGATCTATATTCATATTTATAACGTTTCACGACATGAATCATTCTTAAAACTGATTTACCTATTTAATCAATGAATGAAGAAGTCAATCAAACTGCCCTCTCATTGACACGCGCTCTAACGTGTTCAGTATTACGTATCTACATAATGTTTGTAAAGTCTCACTACATATTGTATGTAAATCAAATTTGAAAAATGACGTACATGATATCATTAAAACATGTGCTCCACAGTCCATCGTGAAGTAATATGCAGCGAATGACTGTCGTCTGCTGGAGTAATTCTTTGCACCCAAAACCGAATGGTGTTATCAGCCGAAGAAAGATTGTTTCTAAATGTGTTCTGCATAAAATGTGTGGTGAGACTTTACAAACACCCTATATAAACATGTAGTTAGGTTTGATGCACTAAAGAATGACATTCACACATACCAGAACTATCGGATTTCGACCAAATGTATCACTGACTATAAGCCACACAGTATAGCATAATTAGTGTTAGCGAGTCATCGAAGCGCAGCAGTTACTGTCTGCAGTAGCATTCACAAGCTTGATGTGACCGCGTCAGCTCGCTCTGTTCTGCTACACTTCTTCTATGCACATAGGCTGTACACCTTCATCCTGGGAGTTTCCTGCATAACACTGATCCATCATTGAAATGTGGTAACTGGCATGATCCACTTACAGCTGCTTAATTTATGCCTCGGTTTGTACTTCAAGCCATTCTCGACACTTCCTGTTCGATGTACTTAACGTTTTATCAATCAGTCAGGTGCCGTCCACGGTCATAGTAGGCTACAATACATCTCCAACAATCTGTGTCTTTCACCTTTCTTGTACATTTTGACAGCTCCCAAGGTGGCCAGAGGAAACGCTTTAAAGACACTCTGAAAATCTCACTGAATGCTTTTGGAATTCATCATGACACATGGGAGGCTGCAGCCAGAGACCGAAATTCGTGGCGTGCATCATTACGTAAGGGTGCAGTCATATGTGAGGCAACCAGGACTGCAAGAGCTGTGAAGAAAAGGCAGGACAGAAAAACCACTGCAGGAAATCCTCCTCCAGAAACGTCAAGCATTTTTTGCCCACATTGTCAAAGAACATTTCGAGTCAAAATAGGCCTTATCAGCCATCTTAGAACTCACGGCTCCATACTTTCAACCCCACTGAATGAAATGAATGGTCATCATCATTCTTTATGGAATAACAACAACAACAACATTTTGACATAATGCTGTTCATCCATCTTTTGATGTTATTTTCCCATGTGTATCACTGTCTATCTCTTACTCGCCTACATTTAACTCTTCCCTCATTATGGTTTTTAAGGTAATTTGTATTTACAAAATATGTATTTTACTATGGCTAAGATATTAAACTGGTTTTGGTTTTGTTGTTTATTATTATTTTTTGTTTTGTTTCGTCAAGTTTCTTGTCATGTGAAGCCTCTCTAGAACGGCTTCATTTGACTGTTCTTGTTTCCATGTAATACGACATATGCTTCTGTATATCCACACCACTAGGGCCTCATTTGCCTGTTCTTTGGCTAGGTTTCTTTAGAAAGAGAGATGCACACAAAAGTAAGTGTCAACAACTCATGTGTAAGGCATCATCAGATTACTTCTCCCACACCATACAAGAAACTTGCAAGTCGTGTGAGAGGAATTAAATGGTACATTTTATTGCCGTAGGCTCTTTACAAGTACGTAACAGTCGCTATCAAAACCACACACAAAGCCACAGAATTGCCTATCACTAGTTTTCTAAACTCTAATGCTATCTCTATCTATTTGGTTACACAAAACTCCTATCATCCCTAAACGAAGTGCTCTCTACAAAGTCAGTCCCCAGTCTGACTAGTTGGCTCGCGTGGTCACACACCACGCGGAAGGACCTTGGATGTGTCCTTCGGCTTTCTGCGTGCCGTTACAACTGCCACGCTTACATTAGCTGTCTTTGGTTGAGTGGCAATCGTGGCTATCATGTAGGCGCCGTGATTCTGTCGTGACCAGAGTGCTAACTATCTGGTCAACGTCTCCGTGTCTCATGAGAGAACTAGTTAATAGTCCCCCATTCTATCACCTACCCTGCCCTCATATCGGGGCACTGCTATCACCTCTATCTATATTGAAGGTTGACCACTCTTCCCGTTGGTATTCTATCTTGAGGCAGACCTTCGGCCTTTATATTCCAGTCTTTGACACACACCCTCCCCTCCTGTGTTGCGTCATCAACTTTGACTCGTTGGTTGTGACGCAAGGGGTTTCTAAAAAATTAGTGTATCTAATTTGTGTCAAAGACTGTAGATAACCTGGCTTTGGGTAACTGCATAGACTTCTACTGACTAATGTCACAATGTAGTATCACTTTACTTGGCTACTGGCAATCGCCACAAACTTGTCTGGTTGGCGTGAGCCCTATTCTCAATCGCAATATTATATTAATTAGAGGTATGTCTGAACCGGACCGTTGTCTTATAAGACCTGCCCTCAAATAGTAAATTAACTTCACTACCCATACAAAGTTGACTTTCTTAGGGTCAACACATGAATTGCTTCATGTCCCCCATATAATATTAAACAACCATTACCCAAGCTGTGTGCGACAGGCTTTACCTATCTCGCTTCCGCGTGTAAAGTATATCTTTCACTGTTAAGTTAGTGTTTCGTTGTCTATTATGTCCCCTGACCCGGAGTTATCTCCCTTTGATCTACAAAATATGTATGCAATTTATATGTTTGTTTTTCTGGTTGTTTGCGTGTTTGGATGTAATTAATAATATAATCTAACTTCTAACATGTGTATCTAACTATCATGTGTATGTAAGTTAGTTTTCAAGTGCCATAATTCGGTTGAATGTAGGTCACAAACAAGTGTATAACACTAATTAGTGACTACATTTCCGTCTTATGAGACTTAAAATACTTTTTCTAAGATCTAAACTAAACTACACACAACACATTCATCACAGCACATTTTCAACATTGAAAGCAAACATTTGACGCAGACAAAAAATAAAAGTCGCGTTGAGCGGCAGAAACATCCGCTGACCGATCTCACTCTCTCTTGTATAATTTACATTCGCTCTCACTTTCACCCTTCTGTCACACATTTTTCACTTTCACACTTATGTCACACATCTTTCACTTTCACACTTCTGTCACACATCTTTCACCCTCCCAATTATTTAAAAACCTTGGAGTGACACTGTACAAGTTTGGCTCAGTTTGAGAAAGTTGAGCTGAATGACTGTGCGTAAATCGCTGCACGAGTCATGTATATACAACATATTTACATGTAAGAGGAAGGGTTGATGGTTTGTACCCTTGGTCTTATTAACCATTATATTCTACTGAAATAATACTCTAAATACTGACATACTAATACTACTTCTATAAATGTGTATTTAATGTGTTAACTATTTTAATCTATTTTGTCACATTAATCCTAAGATATGCTTACATTAATCCTAATATTTATTTAATTTAAGGGATGTAATCTAATTTATTTAAGATGAAGTTGATGTGAGATGAGTTATGTATCTTTCTGAAATGGGTAATGTGAAATCTAATGAATTATGTACCTTTCTAAAATGGGTAATGTGAAAATAATTTTAAATATCAAAAAATTATAACTGATGTTTTTAAATGCAACAAAAATATGTGATTGATATTCTTATCTAAATGGTGTAAATGATGTATGTTTAATTGTCTAATATTTTTATCCTATTATGGTGTAAACTAATCATAATACTACCTGATCACGTTTGTTAAATGGAATGGTTCATTAAGATGGAATGAAATCAACTGAAATGAAACAAAGTGGAATGTAATAAACTAAATGGTACTATTCCTATCTAAACTACTATCTATTCTACTTTTAAGGTAAGTAAGTGGGTAAAATAATGATTTATGTAAACTACTAAAAAAAATGAAAACTATATTATTTCCTAACTCTAAATGTAAATTACAGTTACCTATTCTACCTATAATTTATCACACTATTAAAATATTATAATACATATCACAATAAGTATTTATATACATAGTATTCAAATACCCCAGGTTAGTTGTTGCCCCAATGTTCAGAAATTGCTTTCATTGGCATACTATATAATTACACTTGTCCTGGGTATATTAAATACATTACACAGTCATACTTGTGTCCTATGGGTATGGCACCTGTAGAGTTCGCTTGTGTCGTAGACCAGTATTTTTAGTTAGTATTTATGGACTGTTCTGACACTGTTTTTCTCTGCTTAACACAAATGATTCACCGGAACACATATGGAGCTTAGTAAATAACGAGCTGTTCCAGTTCACACGGTGATATATTTGTTTTACGGAGCACAGTTCTTCTTCTGATGTCTACGGACACATGGTAGATCACTGTTCTTAGTACATAGTTTAGCACATAATGTCTATGTATTCATACAATATTTTACATAGAATATTATACTGTACTATTTTGACATTTAATACTCTACACATCTTATGTGGAATCTATGGTATTTCTACCTCAGATGGTCGACTAAGGGTATCAGCCAGAATGTTGTCCTTACCCTTAATATGCTCTATACTAAACGTATAGTTTTGTAAAATTAGCGACCACCTGTATATACGGTCATTCCGATGCACACCACTTTGTATGACCGTGATTGGGGAGTTGTCAGTCTGGACAATGAAGTGAACACCCGCCAGAAATCGATGGAGCTTCCTCACCGCATAGATGACGCTTAGGGCTTCCAACTCTGATATGGAATATCTGGACTCAGCAGGTGTGATCTTACGGCTCACGTAGCAAATCGGGTGGAAGATGCCATCATAACATTGGCCTAGTACTGCAGCGATGGAGATTCTGCTGGCATCTGTCCTAGGATAATAAACGAGCCTAGGATTAGGCAAGCGGAGGATTGGTACATTACTAAACAAGATTTTCAATTTTGACAATGCAGAAATTAATAATGCATCTTTGACATCTAATTTTACAGATGCTTTTAAAACATTGGAAAATACACTTGTAATTTCCGCTAAATTTGGTATGAATTTGCTATAGTAATTTACTAACCCCAAAAGGCTTCTGACCTGCTTCTTTGTGGTAGGCATGGTCAGATTCATAATTTTTGTAATAATTCTATTGTCAGTCTTAAGTTGACCTTGTGAAATGACATGACCCAAAAAGTCAATTTCTTTTAGGCCCAATTCAACTTTGCTCGGTTTGACAGTGAGACCGAAGAGTCGCAACCTATCAAAGACATGTCTCAGTTTCAGTAAGTGTGTTGTCCAGTCATCAGTATGGACACATATATCATCTATATAAGTCACTGTATTCGTCACTCCATGCAGTAGATCTCTAGTTAAGCGTACGAAAGTGGCAGGAGCATTTCGAAGTCCGAAAGGAAGAAAACGCCACTCGTAAAGTCCTAAAGGAGTTGAAAAAGCAGTAAGATGAATGGATTCAGTCTGCATAGGGACCTGCCAATATCCCTTAGTAAGATCTAATTTAGAAAAGATTTTGGAGGTGGACATGTCAAGGATAAGATCTTCGCAGGAAGGAATTGGTTCTGCGTCGATCTTAGTGACGTTGTTGAGCTTTCGATAGTCCACACACAGACGAATTGTGGAGTCTTTTTTCTTAACTAGGACGATTGGAAAGGAGTACTCAGATGTAGATTTCTGGATGATCCCACTAGCTTCTAAATTAAGAATCTCCTTATTTAGACTTTCTCTATAGCTGAGTGGGATAGAGTACGGCCTGCATTTAATAGGCTTAGAGTCCGAAAGAAGAATGGAGTGCTCGATTCTGTCCGTCCTACCTGGAATGTCAGAAAATATGTCTTTGTACTCTGTCACTAATTGTACTAATTGTCGTCGTTGACTGTCTGTTAGTCCCTGCTTCTATCTGTATGCTATCCATTGTCGCAGTCTTGTCTACAATGGGAACAGGTAGTTCCATTCCGTCGTCGTCTACCTGATTCAGTACGGTGGTGGTGCTAAGTGCGTATTCTGTAAGCTCACTAGGTGTATGGATATCGTCGGATTTGCCAGTCTCGCTAACTAGTGTAGTTGCGTTGTGTACGTCTGTCGTCTGATCACTAGATGTGGGTGCACTGTGTTCGTCTGTCTCTACTTCTGTCTCTTGTCGTGAAAAGTAAGGTTTCAGCATGTTGACATGGAATATCTTTAAGTGTCCGTTTATTGATATTTCATAGTCAACATCTGAAATTTTACGTACCACCTTGAATGGCCCTTGCCATGAGGTCAATAATAAATTTCGTTTGTCTGGAAGTAACAAAAGTATGTCTTGATCTGGTTCAAGATAAATTGTTCTCGCACCTTTGTTTGCGTATTGGCGGTAGATTTGACCCTTCCTCTCCAAAGCTGCCTTAGCTATAATACACGATTTCATGATTTTGTCTCGTGTTTCTGTCACCATTTCGTAAGGTGTTTTTGGGGTGGGAATTTCAATGGAATTAGTTATTACCTGATGATAAATGGTTAGGGGTCCACGTGGGTTAGCCCCATACACTAATTCAAACGGTGAGAAACCCGTGCTTGAATGGGGAATCTCCCGATAAGCGAACAGCACTGTTGGTAACAGTGTATCCCAATCAGCTGGGTTTTCTGCTGTCACTTTAGCCAGCATATGCTTAAGATCTCCGTTAATTTTTTCTACTATTCCATTGCTGGCTGGATGGTATGCTGTTGTAAAGTGTTGTTTAATCCCTAACATTTTTGTAAGGGCTTGCGTTGCAGCCGATATGAATTGAGTTCCACGATCGGATAATATGGTCCGTGGAAATCCGAATCGTGAGAACAGGTGTAGAAATACATTGGCAACGTCTTTGGAGGTGATGTATTTCAAAGCTACTGCCTCAACCCACCTTGAACATAGGTCGACCATCGTTAATATGAAGCGATTTCCTTTGCTGGACACCTGATTCAGGGGTCCAACAATATCTACCGCCACACTCTCAAATGGCCTAGAAGCCAGTGTAGAAGGTTGTACTTCAGCTGTAGGATGTTTACCCTTACGTACTAATTGTTGACAGACATTACAAGAACGACAAAATAATTTTATATCATTGCAAAAACCTGGCCAATAAAAATGAGCCTGAATTCTGGCCCTGGTTTTGTCGTATGCAAGGTGACCAGCAAACGGTGACTCATGTGCAATCTTTAGCACAGTAAGGCGGTGTTGTACAGGTAACACCGTTTGCTGAATCTCATGGTTACCAGTTGTATAATATCTAGTAAGAATGCCATTCTTAAGCCTAAAGAACCATGATGCATTTTTGGTCACTTTGGCTCTTTCTTTCAATAATTTTAAATATGGAGACACACTAGGATCAGCTTTCTGCTGTTCTATGAATTTCTGTCTGCTGGTATCGTCTGTGCCAGTTGGAGAAAGCAACAGTTGTCTCTCATCTTGTAGTGTGTCTTGATGTTTTACAGTGTCTGCTCTGGTTGTTGCATTAGCTGCACTTAATCTTTCCCATGCAGCTATTTCATCGCTAGTACATTGTTTCATTTGGGGTAAGCAACCCAAAATTAAATCAGTACAAGGGTTGTCAAGTATTGCACAAGTGAAGGTACCAGAAAGGAAAGGAGTGTTAATACGGGCTTTGGCCAAAGGGTAAATTTCAATGTTACCCGAAAAGGTTCGGCATTTGACAGAGTCACCTGTATAGTCATCTGGACTCACCAGTTCCTTTCTAAGACCAATAAGGGTGCTGCCGCTGTCCAGCAAACATTGGCATGGTCTATCGTTGACCATTGCATTGTGGAACACCAAATTGCCTCTGGAGGCTAATGCTGCATTGACATTCTCAGTTGAGAACGGTACTGTATGTCCACATTCTAATTTTCCGTCTGCATGAAATTGGTGACATCGTTCACAACTGTCAAAACTTAATATATCGTTTACACAACACACATCCTCAGACTGGTTAAGAGGTAAAGTATTTTCAATCTCACACTCAGTCTCACTACCACTATCAGAAGATGTATCAATCAAAATAGCATTGTTGGCTTTCATACGTTGGCGGCCAAGACACTTATTTGAATAATGGCCGTAGCTGGAACAAAAGAAGCATTTGATTGCACGCCTGTATGCAGATCTTTTAATTTGTTGCTTCTTAATAACATTTTCAAGGTGCGCCGGATAATTTGGCGATTTGTCACACATAGAATAAGTGTCATGCAAAAGTTGACAGTAAATACATTTTGACACTTTCCTATCTTTCTGGTCGATTTTCTGAAAGGGTTTTCTCTTACTCTGATAATTTTTCGGTTGGTCTTTCACAAAAGACACTACTTCAGAGTCATTTGAGGTCTTGAAAATATCTCTGTTAGAAGAAAAATATGCAGAGCCTTTCTTTTCGAACTGCTGTATGTTCTCAATGTCTGACTGCTGCAGAAATTTAGCAAAAGGAGATGGTATAGTGGATATGACTTTATCCATGGCTATTAAATTTTTAAGTCTATCAAAGTCTTTTCCTATGTTAGCTGCTTTAAGCCACCTATCTAGTACACTCTGAACATTTGAGACGTAATCAATGAAAGTCTCACTAGGTTTAGGTTTTAAATTTGAGAACTGAACCTGATACCCAGGGGCATCAAGTAAAAAGTGTTGCATTATCCTATCATGGATGTACTGATAGTTAGATCTAAGATCTGTTGGTATAGATTCTATCACTTTAAGGGGCTCACCACTCAGGTTCTTCATATAAATCATAGCCCACATTTCTATTGGAACTTGGTGATATTTAAACTGATACTCTACATTTTCTGTCCAGGCTGATATGGAGTCTTCTTTACAATATGGTTTGATAATATTTTTGTATTTGTTGAACTTATTTTCTTCTTGTTGACTTTTTAGTTTAGTGGCAGAGATCTCTGCGTGTGAGTCTACATCCATGCCCTTCATCTTTAACTGTGTCTCTGATTCTACTTGAATTTGTTTTTCCTTAACTCTTGCCATTTCATCTATCTCTTTTTGCTTTAGTTCTTTCTCTTGATCTAATTGCTTTTGCTTTAAATCTAATTCCTTCAGTTTAATTTCCTTATCTTGTTCTAACTGTTTTTGCTTTGTTATCTCAGCTAGTTGTGCAATCTCCTTTTGATGTTGTCTATCTCGTTTCTTCATTTGCTGTTGTCTATCTCATTTTTGCTGTTGTCTATCTCGTTCTTCCTTTTCCTTTTGCTGTTGTCTTTCTCGTGCACGTTCGTCTCTCTCAGCATCTTTTGCTTGTTTAAATTTCTTATCAGCATATTCCTCTAGCTCTTTACCTGTGTATTGCAATTGCTTACCAGCTTTTATGAAGTCCTCTAACGTTGCCATGTTGTTGGGAGGTTAGATAACTTTGACAGGTACTCGAATATGTATTCACTTATTTATCTTTGATATGTTATGTTATTTAATATCTGAGCACTGCAAATTGTACTCTTTGTTTATAATTGGAAAATTTTATCCTGAAAAAACAGAGCACAAAAATATGCTAATGCATCACAAGCTGAAAAAGAGATGCACTATTAATCACATTGCATGCCAAAAATATTGAGTGTACTCAACTTAATGTTCCCGAGAATCAGGGAACAACAATCCGGTACCACAGGTCACCTTGTTTGCCACTTCAGCACAGACACGAGTTTTCTAATTAGGTCACCTGTTTGGTACTTCGCACACACACGACTCTTCTATTCAGCTGTTGTTCACCCTGGTTTACAGAGCAGCAACAATTAACAAATAGTAACCGACATATTATTCGACAATTTGATATATCACAATGACATGCCCACAAAAAAAAGAATATAGTTAACTTAATATTAAATTGTCAATGTCCTGTCTTCGTTCTAACTTTGTTATGCCTTTCGTCACTAACCTAATTTAATCTATGCAAGTGTTGTGCAGACCAAGTCTAATTTGCATGGCCGAAAGTAGTGCCATCGTGACGGTAAACACAAGAAAAGGTACGGAAAAAAAATTCAATAACTGCTTTGAGATAAATAAAAATATATTAATATTGTTTAAATAAACAAATATATTCAATTACTAACTCAAATAAATAAATAATAGGTAATATAAAGCAACGATTCAGGCGGGCAACAGCTTACCGATTTGTAAACATTCAGATGCTGAATGCCAATGGCGTGGAACAACCGTTCGTCAATCGCAACACGTCAGAGGCGCAGCGCTATTTTTAGCTTCCAAAAATCGATAATGTTGCTGGCTGTGTATCGCTCCGCCAAGAATCATTTTTGATAGTTATTCATAAATACACAAATAATTACATGAATAATTACATGAATAAATAAAGAAAATAATAATATCAATACTTACAACTTTGAAGAACACATGATTTAAGTAAATAATATCTTAATAAACACAAATAAGCATTATTTCGTCACGATAGGCACAGTTTCGCTCGCAACTTGTCCTAGTCTACACACGTCATCGTCACTGACACAAATTAAATTCACTACTTCACTATTTGTAAACTTAGTCTAGAGCCGTGGTGAGTGTATTAGCTTGGCACTTTCGTCCAAGCCACACTTCTGACACCACATTAATCTTTGCCTGTCAACAACTCATGTGTAAGGCATCATCAGATTACTTCTCTCACACCACACAAGAAACTTGCAAGTCGTGTGAGAGGAATTAAATGGTACATTTTATTGCCGTAGGCTCTTTACAAGTACGTAACAGTCGCTATCAAAACCACACACAAAGCCACAGAATTGCCTATCACTAGTTTTCTAAACTCTAATGCTATCTCTATCTATTTGGTTACACAAAACTCCTATCATCCCTAAACGAAGTGCTCTCTACAAAGTCAGTCCCCAGTCTGACTAGTTGGCTCGCGTGGTCACACACCACGCGGAAGGACCTTGGTGTGTCCTTCGGCTTTCTGCGTGCCGTTACAACTGCCACGCTTACATTAGTTGAGTGGCAATCGTGGCTATCATGTAGGCGCCGTGATTCTGTCGTGACCAGAGTGCTAACTATCTGGTCAACGTCTCCGTGTCTCATGAGAGAAGTAGTTAATAGTCCCCCATTCTATCCCTTACCCTGCCCTCATATAGGGGCACTGTATCCCCTCTACTATACTTGAAGTTGACCACTCTTCCCGTTGGTATTCTATCTTGAGGCAGACCTTCGGCCTTTATATTCCGGTCTTTGACAGTAAGCTATTTCAAAAAACTGGTCAAGGTGGTTAAAAGCGAAAAATGGGCAGAGGTGTGTCAAAGAGTAAGCACAGACAAGTCACTGAAATTGTTCTGGCGACTACATAAAAGCATGAGTGGTGTAGTCAAGAATAAGAGCATTTCAGACTTCCAAGGTGCTGACCTCACCTGGCAGAGGACTGACGAGGACAAGGGCAAAGCCCTCTTTGAACGCTACCTTGAGCAGGGCAACCAGACAGACATGGGAGGCCGAAATCTGGCCAAGGAGGTCACCTCAGACAGATGCAAGGCCCAGAACACTTCGGAGGAAGACACAGTGACAGTGAAAGAAATCAAGGCTGTGCTTCGACGATCAAAAAACAGTGCTCCAGGTCCTGATGGCATAAGATACGACGACATAAATAGGTGTACCGACAATGAGCTAGAGAAATTAGCAGACATGTACAACAACAGTATAGGGAGTGCTAGCATCAAGGAGGAATGGTTACACAGCTATCTGATTCCCTTGCCGAAGCCTGACAAAGACCACAAAAAAATTCAGGGATATCGAATTATAACCATGCAGAATACAATAGGCAAGCTGCTGGAGAAGGTAATTGCCAGGAAAATATCAAGCCAACTAGAGAGGCAAGGTGTTTTCCCACCTACCCTGGGTGGGTACCGTCCAAAAAGAGAAACCTGGACCAATGCAGCAGTCTTTGCCCAGGATGTCTATGAAGGTTTCCACGCAGGCACTGAAACCGTTGCTGCAGCGATTGATCTTGAGGACGCATACAACAGAGTACCACTGGATTTTTTAATGTTTCAGCTTCTTGAACTAAACGTAAGTCCATTCCTCCTTAGTTGGATCGCTGCAGCCCTCTACCAACGGAAAGTAGTTTTTAGATGTGGCAGTTGGACTTCGGAACCAACAACAATATATCCTGGCCTACCACAGGGATCGCCATTATCTCCGGTACTGTTCAACGCCTACACAGTGAGAATCACCAGTGAGCAGATCACTGGACCTGGCAGGACATTGTCGTATGCCGATGATGTTTTAGTGTATCGTCAGGGTAAGGATAGAGAGGAGGTTGCTGTGGAACTACAAACCGAACTCAATCGCATAAGTACTTGGTGTGATGAAGCTGGGGCAATGGTCAACCCAACAAAGGCAACAGTGACTTGGTTCTCGTTGAATAATCATATTGTCAACAATCCAACACCAACTGTAATGCTGTGTTCAGAGACGGTGGAAAGAACGCAGGCAATGAATTACCTGGGAATACGGTTTCATCGAAGCCTTGCTTATAATGTGCACATAGACCAGGTGATAACAAAGGCCAAGCGGGGTTTGGCAGCGATGCGGGTGATGGCGGCAGCAAACTGTGAGCAGCGCCATCTATGTCTTCTGTACGAGGGGCTGGTCATGTCTGTTTTGGAGTATGCAATGGCAATCCTGACTCTCAGCCATAAGCAGATAGAAAGGATGGAAAGGATACAGAATGAAGCAATGCGCATTATTCTTGGATGTACAAGAGATACAGCATGCAGGGCGATGCGCTACCTTCTTGATTTTCCAACCATTGAAGAGAGAATACAAGTTTGCAGGGCACGCGCCTACCTCAAAATTAATGCAAACACACAACATCCACTGCATAGTGAAATTAGGAAGGTGAAGGGCAGCAGGTTAAAAAGAGGACGGTCGTGGATGGGTCAAGCCGAAGACATTCTTCAACAGGTGTGTTCACTTGAGGACTTAGAACCTGGCGAGGAGTGGGTGCAAGTGCCAACAGACTTCTGCACATCCTTTTCAGTTTGCATCCAACTAGATAGAAAATGCAGACAAGAAAATCCGGCTGCTGTTGAGGCTGAAGTACAAGCGTTGATTTTCGAGAATTCTCTAGACGGTGACGCGGTCATCTACACAGATGGGTCGGTCGTCCGACATGTGAGAAGCTCATGGGCCTTTACAGCTCGGGCCGGAGGGAGAATTGTGAAGGAGGACTCTGGTGCTTTCACTGAAACCACAAGTAGCCTGACCATGGAAGTCATGGCAGTAAGTAAAGCAATAACATGGCTCGAGACACAGACATTCACTAGGGCTTGTTTCCTTAGCGACTCAATGAACATGATCAAGAGGATAGAGGAGGGGTCGATCCGAAGAGAGTGGTTGCTGCCTCTGAAGCGGTCTCGGCTGGCAAAGATTAGTTTCATCTTCGTGCCAGGTCATGCGGGAGTACAAGGAAATGAGCGGGCTGACAAGCTCGCAGGTGAGGCTACTGTGGAGGGCGGACGCGCCATGGACCAGGCTGACATTCTGAATGCTCTACGAGAAGTGAGACTTTTGCGAGAACCAAGTGATGACTGTGAATCTACAACAATGGCCAGACTGCGGGAGCAGCAAATTAAAAGAGGGGTGGCCAAACAAGAACACTACGCAGGAAGCCAAAGAAGATTGATAAACCAACACAGAACTGGCGTCGTTAGCCGCTACACGCTGCGGGATTTGCTTAGGAGGGGATCCGAGCACTTATGGACTGAATGGTTCGATGTGCAACGAGGATGATCTGTCGACTAACTAACTAACTAACTAGGTTTCTGCGCCTAACTTTGTTTCAGTGGAAAAGATCCGGCACTCAAACTACGGATTAAATATATCCAAGTTGTTGATGTTCTGATAGTCTAAGATTCCAAAACCAGATCTCAAGAATGGGATTACGTGACAATAGACAAGGAACAGTCTAGAATTAATCGCTGTTGTACGCCGACCTGAGTCGCCCAACTAGACATGCAACCAGGTCAGGAGACAATGACGATTTCGCAGCTGTCTTTCTCTTTGGTTCCATATCCAAAATGGAATGTCCTAGGATATCATCTCGTGATAACATTTCAGGGTAGTCCATACTACTAATGGTGATTCAAATAAGGCGGTCAAGTCGAATATAATCTTCAATAATCAACCATGCAGCAATGAAGTCTTATAGTGACACAACACTAACAAAAATTCCAAAAAACGACCAATATGCCACCACCATGATGGTAGAAAACTGTAGAAGCGGCATGGATAGATACGACGAGTTCAACAACACTGTGGTAGAAGGATCACAATAAGCGGCCTATATATGAGGCTGACGTTGAGGCAGAGACAGGATAAAGGAATCCTTGTAACAATTTTAAGCCTCTTAATGCGAAAACACAGGAGAACACATAAGAAGCATTTGTATCTGATATAGATACAGACAAGAGTCTAATTTATCCAATAACAGCAGAAACCTTGCTGAAATGTTTATGTCTAAGACATGTGTTAATTGATAGCAATATATTTCTGGATGCGAATGAGATAATAACTCGCTTGAATAGCAGAAGACCAAGAAGTAGCTGAGAATGAAAAGAGTTATTTAGGACATCATATTTAACGATATATGTATGGGACTGTGTGACGATGTCACGCCTAGATCGCTATGAGAACACCACGCTAACTAAAGTAGCGCCAATATAAAAATTAATTCTTTTCTAAATATAGCGTTGTAATTCCACATGATGACGTTGCTTATATCTGTGAAAAATGACGTGTAGTTAGTAGTATAAGTGACATTATTTAAAACCACGTCATAATTGAAATTGACGCTTTCCTTTCTCCGACACGTTATCTTGCCCTAAAAAGTTCATTAGACTAAGGATATAGTTTAAACTCCACCATCCTATCCTTGGGTAATTGCGATATGCAATTATTGCTGCAGTACCAGAGGTCGCAGATAACGACTTCGGCCCATTTACATACCCATAAACCCCGTGAAAGCCAGGCGCATCCATACATTCCAACTAACCTAATCATGTTAAACTCTTACTTAATGACCCTTTATGAGCTTACATTATGTGCAAGGCTAGAAGTGAGGTTTAATTAAAATATTATTTCATATAAGGCGTTGAAAAATAACTGTGCCCAGACGGAATAATATTCGTATTGCGGTGAAATCTCAGGTTTCTATGGCACGCGTGAGATGTAAGACTTCATAGAAAATTACGATTGTGTACACATGTGGTACCTTATATTTTGAATAACCACAAATATTATTATAGCCGGCTGCCTGGCCGAGGGGTTAGCAGCTTTCTCCTTTAATCCCGAAAACTCTCGTAGTCAACGTGAGTGGACGAGAATTAGAAGTGGTTCCAGTCACGCTAGTGACTTATGAGAGTATGCAGCCGGTCGCTCAGAAAGTCGTGGCGTGCTGATGAGCGTAATCTAGCCTAGGAATCAACATACAGCTGAAAGATGCTGGTGTTGACCGCAATATCCTGAAACAGGATGGAAACGCGGAAAAAAAAAATATTATTATATTATTATAGTTATAAAACTAACTATGAATTTTTATGCATACATTGTCCCTTTATTTCTCAACATAATTTCCACCAACAATGATGCATTTATCCCATAGTTTTATCAGTCCTCCCAAACCGACTGCATAGAATTGTGTGTCCTGTTTTTATTTACCTGCCATCCCAGAGAACTGTGTGACTTACTTATTGACTCGCCCTCGAAATTTTTTCTACCCAGCTATTCACTGCTTTACGGGGAATCGCTAGGGGCTAAGTCCACTGAAAATCCACCTTGGCGGGAGACATTTCGCGAGTGATGCCGAAGTTTAATGTGAAGTAAATACATGGTTTAGAAAACAGAGCACGCAGTTCTATGCGGCCGTTTTGGGAGGACTGATAAAACGATGGGTTAAATACATCAATGTTGGTGGAAATTATGTTGAGAAATAAAGGGACAATGTATGTATAAAAATAAACTGGTTTCAAGCTGTTATCATATTTAGTTATTTTTCTACAGCCATTTGTGACTTACTTATTACCTTACCCTCGTACAATGTGTGGATGAACACATGTATACAGTTCTGAAGTGTATAAGCCATGTAGGATGTCGGAAAATTAAAAAAAACGGCGATTGCCTGAATAGAGTTGTAGAAGAAATAATATGTGGAACATGATTCTCATATGCCGGCAATATGACCAGGCGATTTACGTTAAAATCTAAATTTAGATTAACATCATACGGTGCCATGTCGAAAAGCATAGAAGAAAATATAATAAATCATGTGGTTTGGGGACTTAATTTGTGAAGTAAAGGATTCCTCTGTTGGAACCTTTTTCGCATTAGTACCAACTCCATAATTTGTATCATCATGTCATAAAATATATCCCCGAGCTATACAAATATTGAGTCATCAAGCCTAGCAAACAGGAACTTTGCCTGTTGTTTTTGTTTGCCTCTGAGAATAACACAAATAAACACCGAGAAAACCAGCCAACAGCCACATGACCATGAACAAACTACTGAGAGGAATGTGGCTATGTTTTTATTTTATTTTTTAAATTTCACTTAACTGATTCAGTGCCAAATAAAAAGTACGTTTGGACTAAACATGGTACATGGTCACGTGAACAAGTATTATAATATGTATTTCCATTCACTGAGCATTGCACTTGCGGAAGATACCACGAAACACTAACAAATAACACGATGAAATAATGCGATATGTTGTCTTGCTGTCCAAATCAGAGGTCACATTTGTCCATATATTATCCTTCGACACTGAATCATTTTAGGAGCCCCATTGCTGCTGCTGTCGTATCGACGAACCTACGGAAGGAACACGGAGCGGATTCACATCTGATGGGAGTGTGAACGCAGAATCCCGAAGAGCATCGAGTACCTGTTTGTATCTCGACTACCATACTCAAACAGTATAGCCCAGTTTAGCTCTCTAGCCATAGACGAGGTCACAACACCCCAGGTGACTGCGTAGTCACATGCTCCACACCGTGTGTCAAATCTGTGTGTGTGTGTGTGTGTGTGTGTGTGTGTATGTGTGTGTGTAGAAAAGGGGTGGGGGTGTGTGCACAAGAGGGATGAAAACTGTGGGTGTGTGTGCAAGATGGATGAACACAGGCCAATGTCCTTTTGTTTAACTCTTCATCCATTATAATTTTTGGCAGAATTTGTATCAAATGAACTTTTTGTAAATCGTTAGCTTTTCCTTAAAAGAATGATAAATGCATTTCGTTACGGCACCAACGCACTCTACTCTTGATTCTTTGAACGCAAGGTAAGCGTGTGAGTGCGTGCAAATGTTTAAAAAACTTACAATGGGAGATATTATTTTTGACAAAAGTACATGGCCAGATAAACTAGACATTCGTGTTAGGTCTTCCTACATACACGTGTGCGGGGGAATGAACTGGCTGATAGGCTGACAGGAAATGCACCTCTTGGTGTTAGATTACCGTTGCACAAGGGAGAGGCGATATGCACCTGTGGAACCGGGTGGAGAAGATGGGGGAACAGATTGAGAAACCGTATGTGGAAAGAATGAGATTGCGGGGAATCGGCTGGAGTTCTGGAAGAATCTCATAACTGAGAGGGAATACTAGGAAAACTTTCAATCAGATAGCGGTGGGAGCGATTAGCAGTGTGACTCATCGCTGGCTGTTGAAGGAGGGGACGGAGCGCGTATTGGAATGTCCTATGTGCAGTGATGTCGGTTCTTAGCTCACTCAACTCAACAACTCTTCACCTTCTGCCGTGTATGTCCCATGTGAATCCCAGCCAGTCTCTTCTATGGGAACCATCCCTTTAGACCAGTGGTTCTCAACCGGGGGGGGGGGTGGGAAATTCCTCACAAAGGGGGTCTTTGGGGTCTCCAGGGAGGGGGGATTACGACCACAAATTGGCAGACTCAAACTGTCTTTAGGACCACACAAAACTAGTGTACATCGGCCCGCTCTACTGAGAGGTCACGCTGGGCTTTCTCTTCGCTAGCTTGTGTGTTTTTGTTATTAGTATTTTATAGGTTTCGCACGTGATGACTCAATGCAAAAAGCACATGCGTGCACCTCTTTAGTCCGCATTAGACATTAGTGCGCACCTTTCCCCTTCCCTTGGCTCCTTTTCTACGATCGCCCATCTTCCGCGCTCTGCAGCGATCGTCCCCCTTTCTTGAATTAAATGTGAGCGGTGTGTACAATTTAAACTTTAAACATGCAATAAAGAAGTCTTGTCGTGGAAGGACACACGTTCTCTCGCTGCAATCTTCCGCAAGTACCTTGAAGACAGTTGCTTTTGTGATACTCTAGTTTCTGTGGAGTTAACATAGTCCATTATCTCCGATATATGTCCAATTTTTAAAATATTTCTTTGCCTCATCTGCAATATCTACTTCTGAAGATCGTGAATTCGTTTATGAAGAAGTAAAACGAATAGCTCCCCAAATTAAGGAGTTTACCAGTATTGATCACGTTAAGAAGCCAACAATTTAGGAAAGACAGCTTATTATCTCAAATGAGAACTTCCATTTTGCCATCGTCAAAATCTCTAATGCCGCTGACGAAAAGCACCCGGCTCATGCAGGAGATTCGTGTTATTTTCGTTTTGACGTGAGCCCAAGTCTTTCAATTGTTTGTATGTGCACAACTGCATTGGTCTTCTGGCTTAATGGAATTTTGGGAATTATTAACAAAATCATGTAGGCATCCCACGTTGCTGTCCCGTAATTCATGATAAGATCGCCAATCATCGCTTATGATGTGCGTTTTCATCCCTATATGGGCTTCGATGATGGGTAGCAATATACTCGTAATGAAAGTGCGATCAGGTGGACAATACACCTTTCCATAATTTGGGACGCTACAGATCATGATCACCTTACTTCTTGATGCCACCAATATTGCGGAATATATAAAATGAATAAATATTACACTTTTTATGTTTGAAAATATTTTATTTATAGTTGTTCTTGACTTTTTCCGTTTACATTTACAGAATCTGAAGCCCATGAGAAGCTACAACACACACACACACACACACACACACACACACACACACACACGTCACGCACGCACGCACGCACACACGCGCACACACACGCGCACGCACGCACACACACACACACACAAAGAAAATATGTTCATTCATATATTCCGTATGGAATAACATTTATTGTCATCAATGCAGAAGAATGAGCTCAATGTGTTATCTGTGGTAAAGGTTTGTCAAATTATTCTATGAAACCGACAAAGTTGAAGCAACATTTGTTGAATGTTCATCTTCAAAGCAAGGGCAAGGACAAAACCTATTTTGAACTTCTTGAGGATGCTGTCAAAAAGATTAGATTGGATTTAACAGTGGCCATCCGAAAAACAAACCACAAGATTACTGAAGCTTCCCATGTCGTAGCACTGGAGATAGCGAAGCAGAATAAAATAAACATACAATCGGGGAAACTTTTATTAAACCTTGTTGTCTCAAGATGGTAGACGTTGTATTGGGAAATGGATCAGAGAGAAATCTTGCAGCTGTTTTACTATCAAATAATACTGTTCAAAGGAGGATCGTGTTATCAGTTGATGATGTTTGCAAGATATTCAGGATAATTTAAAGAAGACCTTTTTCGTTCTCCTCTTGAAACAACAACCAAGACCTCTGATAATGTGGAAATGGTTGCATCTTTCCTTGAATCAGAAAATCTTTTAAGGTATAAACTGTGTGGGTGCTGTACAGATGGAGCACCGGCTATGTTATGGACTAAATCAGGATTTCAAGTTAGTGCGAAGAAACGTGCCCCAAAAGTAAAAGACATTCACTGCATGATCCATCGTCAGGCGTTGGCCTCCAAAAGACTTTCAGCTGCACTGCGGAATTTTCGGATCAAACCGTTAAGATAGTGAATTTATTCCAAGGAAGAGCTCTCAACTCACGACTTTTCAAGCAGTTATGCATTTTGTGGATGCCTTAAAGGCGTTTATATAGCATACTCGACAATGGCCACCCCCCGGGCAACAGCTGTGACAGACGGGCTAAACCAGGTGTGGGTAGCCGATTTGGTGTCAAACCAATCGGTGAACTAGGTTATCCCAACCCAGCATGTGAACACAGGACTCGGCAGACTGCGCGGAAGAAATCATTGTTGATTCAATGGGCAAGACGACGTTTACCTGCAAAGCGGTGTGGAACGTAATGAGAACGGCAACGCACGTAGAGCGCCCTGGTCATCCACTGCACCTGTATTCGCCTCCAGTCGTCTTGAACAGCCTTGCCACTGGGCTCAGATGGACTCAGGCTAGACAGTGAGGTCGACGAATCGCGCAACGCTTCCTCACTTTAAACCAATACATCGCGCTAGTCATTCTTCATCCAACTTCATATATCACAGAGATATACAAGGCAGGTGGGCCGGTCCTAATAGAACAGCTTCACCAAGTCCTTACAAACATATGGGTGAACGAAATCATGCCACAAGATTTCAAAGACGCGTCAATAGTCCACCTTTGAAAACGTAAAGGAAACCGCCAATCCTGTGACAACCACCGAGGCATCTCCTTGCTCTCAATCGCATATTGTAAAAGAGGCATGGGCCAAAACATTTTTATAACCACTACTTTAGACAATCTCCTTATAACGAGCCATAACTTTTAGAGACTCGGCTAACTCTTGAGTGGGGGTTTCTGCCTATTTTATTTAGAAATACCCTAGAGGCCAGTGACAGACAGATATTCGTGACATTGAAATTGTTTCTGTCTTATAAGTAACAGTTGCTGTAACATTGAGATTTAATCAGTCTTATAAGTATTAGTAATAGCTGAGCTGGCTTGTATTTACTTCTGTATTGTTTTAAAGTAATTGTTTAATTGCGTTAACGGTGTCATACTTTCGGTCTTTTATTTAATAGGAATAAGAGATTTAACGTTGACACCTTTAATAATAGCAATAGTAGTCATTGCTTCGTTGCCGTCTTTTCACATTGATCCTTTTTTCTGTATTCTAATTAATAGTAACAATAGCTTCTAATATTTGTTAACAATGATTGCCTTTTCTGTATAGTAAGTAATGGTATTAATGGCGCTAACAGTGAGAGAATTTATGTTAACACTGATTGCTCTAGTCTGTATGGTAAGTAATGGTATTAATGGCGCTAACAGTGAGAGAATTTATGTTAACACTGATTGCTCTAGTCTGTATGGTAAGTAATGGTATTAATTGCTCTAACAGTGAGAGAATTTATGTTAACACTGATTGCTCTAGTCTGTATGGTAAGTAATGGTATTAATGGCGCTAACAGTGAGAGAATTTATGTTAACACTGATTGCTCTAGTCTGTATGGTAAGTAATGGTATTAATGGCGCTAACAGTGAGAGAATTTATGTTAACACTGATTGCTCTAGTCTGTATGGTAAGTAATGGTATTAATGGCGCTAACAGTGAGAGAATTTATGTTAACACTGATTGCTCTAGTCTGTATGGTAAGTAATGGTATTAATTGCTCTAACAGTGAGAGAATTTATGTATTCTAGTTTTGTGTTTTGTTAGTTCGCTCGCGCTGAGCTCAAGGTAGTCAATACACGTGCTGCTACTTTGCACTGGACTGACTTTTGCGTGTGGATTTGCTATCCCTATAACAAGTATTTTTGCCGTCAGGCGACATCACTCTAACTTCTCGGGTACTTGTAATTTACATCACCAAGTGAAAGACGAAAAGTCAACATTTTACTCGGAAAGCTTCTAAAATCTGTTAATACTGATTTCTTTTCTACATGGTAAGTCTTCTTCTTCTTCTTCTTCTTCTTCTTCTTCTTCTTCTTCTTCTTCTTCTTCTTCTTCTTCTTCTTCAGCGTTCCGAGCCATTGAGGTTCTTTGCTGCAGATACAATCCGTCTCCATTCGTCTCTCTGGTTGACCTTCTCTAGCCTGTCCTTGATTCCAAGTGCTTGTAGGTCTGTATATATATTATCTTTCCACCGTCTTCTTGGTCTACCTCGGGGTCTACGGTCATTTATTTCCTGAGTGTAAGCGAGTTTTGTTTCCCTATTATCTTCCATTCTTTCTATATGCCCCAGCCATTGTAGTCTATTAGCCTTCATGATATCAGTGATAACGTATGTATTCAAGTTAACAGTAATTAATTATTTAACATTATATAATTCTATAGTATGGTACGAAAATTGGGGGGGGGGGGGAGGCAGCGGAAGAAAAGTGGCGATGTGCTTGCCTGCCGGGCAAGTCGAGTTCGCATGGTGGCGGATTTTGATAATTGACCTGGACTTCGAGGTCGACCGAGTATTAAATATGTACCTGGTCACGTCTTAGGAAGTAAAACCGGCCGGCGTGGCACAGAGTGTTGATTATCTATTAAACATTATGTGTCTAGCAGCATATGCTCAATGATCCTTGGTTGCTTTAACATTGTTTAATTTGAAGTATGTCAGTAAAAGCAAGAGATGGCGGGTGTGCTAGCGAAGGTGACTACGCACTGCGCTGGTAACATCATGATGTCATACACGCGGATCCAGTGAAACACGTGCCGAGCCCACAACAAGGATACAGATAAATAATTTTCATATTTATGTTTTCATGTATTGTTTTTCATGTAGTTGTGTCGGTTTGTGTTTGTTTTTCCTGAGCTGACGAAGTCTTTGACAACAACGTTCATTTTGTTACCTGTGATCGTCTTATAGTAAAGCTTACTGTCTACATCTTATTGTTACTTAATTTGAAACATAACAGAGACATTGACTACGCCTTTTCTATATATGGATACAAGACATCTTTTCATAACAAAATCAATTCACAATTTTTAGATTCTTTTATAGTAATGTCATGAACACGATGGGCGCTTGTTTAACGGAAGGGCTCATCGCTTGCTTAAGTGAGGGGTAAACTAACCGCCCCCTGTTCATCCTTACTCTCAGGCCTACAAAATACGATAGCACCATCACATCACAGACTCACAGCAGAAAACTTCTTCGGGTTATTTTATTTCCAAAGAATTGCTTTAACAACGAGACCTGGCTCACACCTTCCTGGCTTCATTGATTGTTCTGTCTTTAGCCTTTTCTCCAGTTCTGCACACGCGGACACCTGTGATGACAACAAACTAGTATACACTCCATGTGATATCAAGCAGAGAAACATTGTATCAACACAACCCTTTCCTTGTGTACTTTTTTGCGGCTTTCAATTACATAGTCGTCTGCTATCTCCTCAGACTTGAAACACGGCACAGACTACAACGATAAACGGTTTATGTAACATCCAGGTGCGCAATTTTCCCAGATAAAAAGCGGAATTTGTGAAGCTTCAGGTGTGTCAAAAGAACACCAGACCAGTGTTCGGGTGTTATGGCACAGGAGAGAACGATCGCAGAGCAGCGTGAGATAAGAACCCTGTGGGGGTATGAGAAGTGGCTCTTGAAGAGCATGTTCTTGTAGACTGGCGTACTTTGGCAGTGTTAACAAGTACCTCTGAAGGCGAGGAACGCTGGTAATAGTGAAAGCTATTGTTATATTTTTGATTTGTTATTTTTGATTTTATTTTGGTTATATTATTGAATGCTATTGTCCACTAGTAAAAATCACTCCAGTGACCTAGGAGTTGCCACACGTGTATAGACTACGCTCGAGTTCAAAGTGCGAACGTAACAATAACAAAAAAATAGGTCGTGGCGGTTTGGAAAGAACAACAATGAAAGGCGTGGTTCCTCGAAAAAAGAGGAAGAAGTCGACTAGTACAAAGATGGACACAAAATAATGAGGTTACCTTGAGTATGAAAATATAAAAGCACCATGTATCCAATAGCCTCACGACGCTAGAGGCGACCCTTTACTTTACTTACTAAGGCAGTTACCCTATTGAACAGCACATTGGTTTACCAATGCAATAGTTGATGATCAATTTACACTTGATGATGGGTGCATTTCGTGATATCGTGCACCTATAACTTCGACCCAACCTCGCAAGATGAGTGAGTGTCTGAGCTGTTTCTGTGAAGTAAAATCCATTAAGAATTGAACTGGTTACCCGCACAGTATTATGCCGTGATGCGGCACACGCTAAGTTCTATCACCTCACATTGCCCCCTCTGTAGATGTCTCAGCTTGCCATTTACAATGACCTTCATTATAACTCGGTGATAATTGTTGTTGCACGCAAGTATTGCATTCGTTCAGAGGCCTGTAGTATGTATAACTTCTCCCACATAACGGTTTTTAGAAATTTATCTCCGAATGAAACTAAATGTGCTGCTTCTGTTGCCGCCATGTGTAAATTATTCTACTTTTAATCCATCTACATTATGGCCTTCTTTTCTGACTACCCGGTACATTTCCACCCCCAACTTTCTTTCAAAAGACCTGTATGATTCTTAACATGTCAAAAATATTGCATTGCCCTCAGTTTTGTTAGTCTTAAATGATTTTAAGTGAGATGAAATGATTAATCGTCTCAAGCGACTTCCCGTATCTGTCATTGGGTTATATACAGTATCTTTCGTTATGTAAGCCCCTATAATTTAATATATAATACAACATGTCAGCTACCATATTTACAACTTTTAAGTCATAACTGTGACACACCCCAACTTTACAATTACTACCATCCATTTTTTATTGGTACAAACCTACTTTTTTGCTTGTTACTTAATCTGGTGTCGTGTCCTCCTTTACAGTGCCGTCCCTGGAGTGAAGAGAGCCGACACCCACATTATAATATTTTTCCCCTTATTCATATCCTGGAGAATCCACCAGCTTCCGTCCAACACACTCCATCAGCCTATGGACACCTTTTCCTGTCACTCTCTCACTGTCGTACTATGCCCCCTCTCATACTTCCCCAACGCAACATACTCAACAAATCTTGCTTCTAAAAATTAATAAAGACTAATTTATTAAAAGAAAAGTGAAACGTATATGAGACGTGTATGCGAAGAAAAAGTGTGTCGTGTATTATAACATAAATGTATGTGTCAGCCTTCAAAGTTCAGGATCATAGTGTACACATCATGGCAAGGATCACACGACATCATTCAAGTCAGTACGAAAAACCTCACCGAAGTCGTATCCTTCTCTCCAGACATGTCCTCCTCCAGGAACTCTGATGACCATGAGATCTGAATCTCATGTAAATATAATCCGTGGAAAATACTAGTATATTTCCTAACGCAACTGTTCCTAATAGTTTATAGAAACTCCGGCTTCATAATTCCGGCGCAGTGAAAACAAACATGGAACACTGTCCTACTAACAAGTCTTTTTGTCTCTTGATAAATGTTCACTAGTTCTCACTATTAAACAGTTAATGTATCTAGAATAAAATGGCTTGCTTTATTCACTAGATATAGTCTGAAAGTTCTGATTTCCTTGATACGTGGAACAACTACACTTCAATGTTTGGTTTCATCTACTGTGAACATCAGTCCCTACTGATCTAGTTCCACATGGGCTGAACCTCCATCACTTCAGGTGTGTTAAAGATTGGTATTCACTCATGTAGGATACATATACCATTAGACTCCACCGAGCAATGTGTCTTAACTTCTTCCATTGCGAAAGTTGCTGGCCCATCTCTCCACATCATAATTTATCCGGGATCGGATGTTACATTGGGTCCGGGTTCTTCATTCCAACCCGAGGAACCTGTAAAATAAATCATACAACTGGTGATAGCCTCCCCGTCACTGATCTCTATTAGACGATCGTGGGCCATCGGCCTCACTCAGAAAATATAATGAACCCATCAGGGACATATGAACTGACCACATAGGTTATCATCAGGCCAAGACAAAAAATATCAGCAAACAGAATGCGGAACCCCGACCACCAGGGACACCTACGGGAAAATCCCAACTATCCCTCATTACTCAATTCTCAACTAGTAAAGCTTATCAACACTTCACTAATCTATTCTTAACTAGCAGAGTTAATATCACTATTCTACTCTAACTAGTTTCCACTAACAGTGCTAATCATCACACTATAGTTTAACAAGGCCACAGTCTATATTAATTAGAACTAATATTATAATAGGTTATACCTTAAATGGCACTACTGCAGTCCTATCAATCATATCTACATCTGCCATTATAGGCACGTGTAAAATTAAGTCACTAATTAACACACGGTAGATATTATTTCCACTAAGCACTGCAGTGCCCTGGCACTCCGACTAGAGCATTTTCAAGTCCCCCTAGTTGGTCCCAACTCGGGTTTATATGGCAAACTACCAAAGTTGGCCACGTGACGTTATCCTTTATGCCCCCACACAGGTGGCACATTGGCAGATCATCCCCTGTCAGGGATCCATCCTCCCTGGCTCCATTAATGTTAGATTTGTCATCACTGGTTTTGACCTCCAAAACAAGCCAACGAGTTCCTGTATACCCCCAACAACAGTTGCCAATAACCCCGTCAATCTTCTCGATGTTCCGGAAACCCAGAATTGACATATGTAATGTTACTTCCGTGCTAAGTACTTCCGTTTTCCCTCTGATATGTTTATGACTTGTCAAAGTGATATATGATTCAGCGCACTCACTTCCTCCTCACTCACCACCAAATGTGTATATGGGCTGACCTGATGTATCCCGTGCAGCTGTGTTTACTCTGTTAGTACGACTGTTGTGGCCTAGAAAATATACGCCAAGCAAACGTCGGTATTATTATCTGGTTAACTCATGGCGAGCTCGTGACATCTGGTAGTAACCAGTCTTCTTCTCTGTTAAGTTCTTGTTAAATAGACTTGTTTATTCATATTCCCGTCAAATGAATTGTATCACGTTTATATTCTAAGGCGGATATGTAATTGTCAGCTGGTATACCAAATGCCCTAGTTTCTTACCAATGTTTTGCTACAGCCTCTCAGTATTCAATGTGTACATTCTAAATGTTGCATGTCCGTCCTCTCAGTATTCAAAGTGTACATTCTAAATGTTGCATGTCCTTTGCAGGTCATTGTTATCAACCCCAACCCTAGGTCGTTTTTCTAGGCAAGTTTACGTTAAGTAGTTTGCCATTGCTTTCTAAACTGGCAGTTAATGTTCAAGTCTAAATAACCCGCGAAGGGGTTGACAATCTTACTCGTCTATCAGAGCACCGGAAGTTCAGAACCCTAGCATATTAAGACCTGTGGCCATGCTAAACTTACTTCAGTATACCTTGCGCCACTTCAGGGGGCTCAGAACTCATCCTATATTTACCAAATTCCACCACAAGTGAGTTAGTTGAGCGCCCATTTCCAATTGGGACGTGAGAAAAAGAAGAAGAAGAAGAAGAAGAAGAAGAAGAAGAAGAAGAAGAAGAAGAAGAAGAAGAAGAAGAAGAAGAAGAAGAAGAAGAAGAAGAAGAAGAAGAATGAGTAGGAGGAAGGGGGAGGTGGAGGAGGTAGAAGAAGAAGAAGAAGAAGAAGAAGAAGAAGAAGAAGAAGAAGAAGAAGAAGAAGAAGAAGAAGAAGAAGAAGAAGAAGAAGAGAAGAAGAAGAAGAAGAAGAAGAACAACAACAACAACAACAACAACAACAACAACAACAACAAGTATGTGAAACCACAGGTTAGTCATTACCTACCTAGTTACTGTGCTTGTCTTGAGATTAATCTCAGTAAGGTAAGAGGATTGTATCTGTCAGTGGTGAACTGAACTAATCACCCGATACTTAAGGGGAGGTTTCGAAATCAACTGTTGGCGAAGTAGATGCTATTAGTATTGCGCTGATTTCGATGTTATGAGCGTCGATCTTTACGAAAACAATAGCAATTTCTTAAATGGCCTAGTGAATTATAAACAGCAAATAAATGTAAGGGTTGAATGCAATCATATGCATACAATACGGAACTAAATTTTTAAGACACGGGTTGTACAATGAGTGGTGACTGCTCCGGCAAACTAACAAGTCATTCCGACGCCTTTACCAAATCCCTAAGGGCTTACATCATGATGTAATAATAGTCATTTTGTTTTTAAAAAAACAGTAGAATAGATACTAAACTAATTTTTTCACTGGCCTGTATGGGCACTCTTCCGACAGACGGGTCTAAATAGTTCCGCAGTGAATAAGTTAAGGTTTACGGTTAGGGTTAGTGTTAGTTATATAAAATTATTCACTGCGGAACTATTTAGACCCGTCTGTCGGAAGAGTGCCGCCTGTATGTAAATAATATGTATGCGTTCGCCGTTTGCAAACTGACCCGAAAATGTTTCCTTGACCTTGCGTCTGCAAATAATTAGACACCTGCCATTGTAGTCAAAACATAGGTTCTCCAAACAAATGTTGCCACTGTCGACAAAATGTATAAATAGGTTCCCCAAACAAATATATCTCCCTTGTGTAAAAGTCAGTAAGGTTAAACCTCAGAAGCCCCTTGGCAGCCCTTTGCTTTTCCGATGACATATAAATAACATACCTCGATGGCGAAAAACTGTTTACAGATGTCTCCATGGAAACAGGATGGATAACTACTGACGTTAGTATCATTAGTTTCTCTCGATAGTCCGTATTGTTGATAAAATGGCTGCCAGACAACAGTGTTGTGGATTTAGAGTCAGTGCAGATGACATTGATTGATAGAAAAGCGCGCTAGTGCTCTCTCTATATGAACTGATTGTAAGTCAACCGTTAGGCACAATTCTGGTTAGTGTATCTTCCGTTATTTAAATGTCATTATTAGTCAACCATTAGACGCGATTCGACTTAACATATCTAGTCAACTGTTCGTTGATTAATTAAGCATGCCTGCTAGAAAAGTTAGAAAAATATGTATTTGGTAATTGCTACGAGAAAAAGAATGTTGAGGTGCTACATAGAGCCTGCACTTTTGTATGAATGTGAATCGTGGACAATGAGCAGTCAAGCTGAAAAACATCTGATGGCTGTGGAAATGTGGTTTCTGAGGAAAATGTAAAGAATACATGACCGACAGAAAACCCAAAGACCAAGAACTACAAGAAACGAATGAAAATCATAAACTGATTAGAGAATTTAGACGTAGACAGTCAACATTTATTGGACATGCTATGAGAAGAAATAAATTAGAGAACTTGGAGACAACTGGCAAGTTCGAGGGGAAGAGACCAAGTGGAAAACTGAGGAGTATGTACCTGGATGGTTTTGACCACGTGATATGGTCGAGACAAGAACACAGAACTGATCCACGACTCTGGTGATCGAGTGAAATGGCGAATCATGACCACCCACGCTTACCGGCATGACGCATGATGGATGGATTTGGTAAACTCAGCCATAATGTCATAAAACAAAATATTTCGTTTTTGGCGCTCGCTCGCTTTGAACTCATGCGTAGTCCATACACACTACGTCTAGTAGTGCCGGACTGAATTTTGCATGTGGATTAGCTTTCCCTATTAACAATGTTCCTAACCATCATGCGAACCCACTCCGACTTCAGAGGTACTTGGAATGTACGTCCCCAAGTCAAGGACAATAGGTCAACACTTTAGTCCAACTGACCGTTGTGGGGTTTGAACCCCTTACCTCGGCATCAACACACCGGATGTTTAAGAACACACGTTCTTATCCATTCGGCCATGTTGACCTACAACGTTAATAATGTTAATACAAACGACTTTTCGGTGAAATATGTGTTATCTTCATCAGCATCAAACATACAACACTGAACAACAAATGCCACATATAAATGTAATAAACAGAGAACTCCTTTGACGGCCTGTGGTCATTTGGTATAAGGTGATAATGGACAATGAGCAGTCAAGCTAAAAAACATCTGATGGCTGTGGAAATGTGGTTTCTGAGGAAAATGCAAAGAATACCATGGACAGACAGAAAAACCAATGAACAAGTCCTTCAAGAAACAAATAAAGATCGTAAACTGATTAGAGACATTAGACGTAGACAGTCAAAATTTTTTGGGCATGTTATGAGAAGAAATGAATTGGAGAACTTGGTGACAACTGGCAAGATAGAAGGGAAGAGACCAAGCGAAAGACCGAGAAGTAAATACCTGGATGGTTTGGCCACGTGGCATGGTCGAGACAGAAACATTGAGCTTATCCACGACTCTGGTGATCGAGTGAATGGCAAAACATGACCGGCCACGCTTACCGGCATGGCACATGATGGATGGATGGATAACCCCATATTGTTATAATACAATCGGCACTCAGTGAGGAATATGTTCAAAACAAGGCCGACAGCCTTTACTTCCCTGGACATTTCCTAGTACACTGTAAGCTAGGTCGTCAGAGGTCAGGTCAAGTTTTCAAAGCCGACTCGTTCCTGGCTAGAATGACACATATAGAGGTTTACTATATTCGAGTTACGCCACATTTATGTTCGTATACATCCACTGTTCTTATGAACTTAGTTTACGGTCACTGAACCCGTTGAAGATCCCGCGCGTTTGGGGTAGCATTTATTTTTGGCAGTTTCCTCGCCATTTACACATCGGATAGTGGAGCCAATGCCAATTTGTCTTGGATAACTGCGATAAAATAAAGGTCACGTGGACACACTTCGTACGTTAAAGTTTCTTCAGCAGGATTACATCGACAGGAGTAAACTGCAAAGGTCGCAACAACATTTCACTCTCACTCGCTCATTCATTCAGGCATTCACTCACTTACCTCCTCACTTCCACAAACACACACGTAATAATTACAGATGCATCTACGCAGTGGCAGAGTTGTTAGTGCTCTTGCCAATCATAAATTAATCCAGGTTCATTCCTCAATAAAGGCAGGACTTTTTTCCCCACTAGTACGGCTCTGGGTTCGACACAAAATTATAAAATGTGTACTAGATAATTTTAAGAATGTTCTAGGAATTGTCTCAGAAGGAAGGGCGATGAGGACGAGAACTGTCATCCATACTTCATACTTCGTGGCTAGGAATATGTCAAGACCTTCACACTTTAATATTCGTATTTTATATATTCGGTTAGGATTAAACGTAATGTGACTCAAAACAGCCAGAGAGGTAGTTCACCACCAACAAGGAAGACTAAAGAATAACATCTTACAGACGTGTTCCTCCCTTCCCAATTTTTTTTTCGCTCAATCGCTTTGAACTCAAGCGTAGTCCGTAGAAACTAGGTCTAGTAGTGCTGGACTGAATTTTGCGTGTGTATTAGCTTTACCTTGTAACAATGCCCCTCGCCATCAGGCGAACCCATTCCGACTTTAGAGGTACTTGTAATCAACGTCCCCAAGTTAAGGGCGATAGGTCAACATTTAGTCCAACTGTCCAGAGTAATGGTTGAACCCTTCATCTCGGCATCAGCACACCTGACGTTTAAGAACGCGTTCGTATCCATTCGGCCACGCTGACCTACTTTTTTCCCAATAAAACCTCGACTGCGGTAAGCAAAAAGTGGCGGCAGCACCAGCATCTTAGTTAGAAGCATCCCCAGGCTATACCCCAGGGGTGAGCAACCTTGCTTTTCTGTCAATAACTCCATTGCACAATTACCGCTACTCCGTTCTACCTCAGAAGAGAAGTTATATTAGAGTCCATCGACGGGTTCATAGTAATAATCCTATGACTAAGTCAGCCATATATAGGATATTACTTGGATGGTAATTGTTGTCCAAAGAAGGTAATGGCTTACTATATATATATTTTCTGACAAAGGCCATTTGGATATTTATAGTAACTTTCGTGGGCCATGCACAATTATTAACTTATAAATTAATCATAATATATGTGGACAAACATTTAATTATTACACCTCTAATGTAATGGCTGGAAGTGCTTCTCTGTGGTGAGGCGTGTGATGTTAGCTGGTAGCGAATTTGTTGCTACTAGATTTGTTGATGATTGTTTATAACATGGACAACGAAGAAGCCGTCGGGTGGCTGTGGGACAAGGGTGAGAGAGCGGGGGAAAATATTGAGAACCTGTATGTGGAAATAATGATATTGCGGGGGATCGGCAGAGATTCTGGAACAATCTCAAAATTGAGGGGGAAGATCTGTCGCGAGATTGCCATGAGTTAAACAGATAAATATTCCCGACGTTTGCTTGGCGTGTATTTTCAGCACCATTATTTTACTAACTGGAAAAACACCGCGGATGTCAAAATCTCAGGACAATATTTGTAGCTGCACGTGTACATCTATAACGGATTTGGAACGGTCGGTGTTGATGGTGACAGGTCCTGGCATCGCCTTGATTAGTTTGTCTACATTTGAATGTAAATGGAAGCAGTGGGGTCAGCCCATCTACACATTTGGTGTTGAGTGAGAAGGAAGGGATACACCGAGTTGGCAGTTCATTACCAGTTAGAATCACATATATTGTCACCACGGAACAGAAGATTGACAAGTTTGTCAACATTTGAATGCAGATGGAAGCCGTGAGATCACAATGGCAGATGTAAAACGGAAGTACTTAGTAGGGAGAAAACAGTACATATGTCAATTCTTGGTTTCCGGAACATGAAGAGTTTGACGGGGTTATTTGCAACTGTTTGTTGGAAGTCGTCATAAAATTCGCTGGCTTGTTTTGAGAATCTTAACAATTACTGACAACTTTGACAGGATTTAAGCCCGGAAAAATAGATCCTTGCAAATGGTTGATATGTCCAAATAACACCTGTGTGGGGGAGAAGAGGATAAAGTCACGTGGACAACTTTGGTAGTTTGCCATATAAACTCTAGTTGTGACCAGCTAGGGAGGACTTGAAATTATGCTTTAGTCAGAGTGCCAGGGCACGGCAGCGCCTAGTGGAAATAATATCTACCGTGTGTTAATTAGTGACTTAATTTTACACGTGCCTATAATGGCAGATGTAGATATGATTGATAGGACTGCAGTGGTGCCATTTAAGGTTCCCTACCAGATCCAAGGAAGCTCAATAAAGTTTTGGGAAGGAAGAAAATCCCAGTCTGAAGAACACCAGTTCGGCAATCAATAAAGATTGCTTACAGACGTGATTAAAGCTAGAGGGAGGTTGATTCACCCAACATAGTGAAGATTACAGTTGCACCATACAGCATTAAACAGTGGTAACGAACCGAGAACCGGTTAAGAGTAACTAGTGTTAGTACAGTAACAATTAACATTAGTAATTAGCACTTGCGGACTGAATGGTTCGATGTGTAACGAGGATGATCTGTCGACTAACACTTAACTTTACTAACTGTGTAAACACTAGAAAAGAACTTGTGCAGTTGGTTAGAGAACATTAGGAACGGACATTGTGTAGAGTGAATCCGGTCCATAAGTAACTGTTCATACCACCGGTGTCTATTTCTCATGTTCATGAAATGGGATTACCAGAGGTCTACAGAAACAAAGCAGTATCCGGCAGGATGGTTCCGGCAACGGGTGAGACGTACTTGTTCTGACGTAACGTGCTGTGGTCTATCTTTGCTGTGATCAGCGGACTGAGCTGATGTCTGAGAGTCAGATTCTCTACAACTTTATAGAACACGTCACACATTTTCTTCGCATACACGTCTCATACACGTTACACTTTTATTTTAATAAATTAATCTGTATTAATTTCTAGAAGTAAGAGTTGTTGAGTATGTTGCGTTGGGGAAGTATGAGAAGGGGCATAGTACGACAGTGTGAGAGTGATAGGAAAAGGTGTCCATAGGCTGATGGAGTGTGTTGGACGGAAGCTGGTGGATTCTCCAGAATATTGAGAGGGAAAAAATAATATTATAATGTGGGTGTCGGATCTCCTCACTCCAGGGACGACACTTTAAAGGAGGACACGACATTATTGGGGGCTCGTAAACGTGATATTTGGACAGTGGGATCTCTCGTAAATGTGATCTTTGGACAGCGGGATCTATCGTAAACGGGATCTTCTGACAACGGGGTCTTTTGACACGGGATCCTTAGTTATAAGAGGGAGATATCAGTTTGGAGAATCCAGCTAGAGTGAATGTGGATAGGGGTTAGGATTAATATCTTACCTGTTCACACTTCACACGTCTGCATAGGTCTGTGGTCCTGATTCTACTCTTGTCACTGAGTGAATGTACTGTGTGTGGTAATATCGAGATTTATAGTACTTGTTCATATATCGGTATAGTAATTTGCAGTTATATTGTACTAGACCTGCTAGCTTACCTCTCTGTATAATGGCCACCCCTAAACTTAGCACGTTAGAATTAAAGGAAAGGGGGGAAGAAATGGGATTGGCGGGGTCTGCTCTAACGGATTACATACAGGAAGTGGAGAGAGAGTATCGTCAAGCAGAAAGGGATGATCGAAAGGCCGAGCTGGAATTGAGAAGGATGGAGTTGGAACAAGCAGCTAAGAAATTGGAAGCTTAGCAAGCAGCTAAGAAATTGGAAGCTGAGCAAGCAGCTAGGAAATTGGAAGCTGAGCAAGCAGCTAGGAAATTTGAAGCTGAGCAAGCAGCTAGGAAATTAGAAGCTGAACAGGAAGCACAGAAAAGGGAGCACGAGTACCGGATGAGGGAACTCGAGTTGAAGAGTCAATCTAATGGAGAAACTGAGGGAGCAGTTGGAGGTTCCTCCATCCCAGGATCAACACCAGTAGGTGGACATGGGTACCATGCTATGAAGTTTCCTTTAGCGGTCTACGAGGAGGACAAAGAGAAGATTGACCAATACCTTCAACGCTTCGAGGCTATGTCAGTTGCTATGGGTCTGGAGCGTAACAAATGGAATCTTAAGCTATCCCAGGGATTACGCGGGACAGGATACGAGGTTTATACTCGCCTGCCACCAGGACATGAGAACAATTATGATGAATTAAAGACGGCTCTGCTGAAACGATTCGAGGTTACATCGCATACCTACCGGAAAAAATTTCGAGCAGCGAAACGAGAACCGGGAGAGTTGTTTGCCGCCTACAGTTTGCGTCTTAAATCTTATCTCCATAAGTGGATGGATTTGGCTGGGTTCGCACATGACTATGAGAGTCTGGAAGAGCTCATGGTGGTCGACCAGCTGAAGAAGCAAATGTCTAAACCTCTCAGGACGTTCCTGGGAGAACAAGGAGCGGAACGTATTGACCTCGTGAATAAATTAGCAGAACGGTTCGTCGAGGTACATGGGGAGGCAGGGGAAAACCTTTCCACCAACACCAAAAGTCAAGAGAAACATGACAAGAAGAAAGCCAAAAACTCAGGAACAAAAAAGTGGGAACCTTATGTGAAAAAATCAGAGGATAGTTCAGAGAAGAAGAAGGAGGGAAGCAAGAGCACCTCAAGCTCTACACCTAAACGACCGTGGTCGGAGAAGTGGTGTTCAATTTGTAAGTCACCCTCTCACAATACGAGGGACTGCAAATCGAAGGCTAAGAACCCTCATTTTGCAGCATGTCAAGTGACTTCCAAGGAGGTTGTCACGGAAAATGCCAAGGTCAACAAGGAAGCTCGCCACCAGGAGAGCTCATTCAAGTCCGACAATAGAAAATCTAGGACAGGGAAATGGTGCAACGAATGCAAGTCAAACACGCACAATGCTATTGACTGCAGGGGAAAGTCAGGAGACACTCAATTCGTCGTGTGCTCAGGGAAACCTAAGGTGGAGCCCACCGAACAGGTCGAGGCCGAGGAAGAGACTCCAGACCAGGAAAAACCACCTGTAGTGGAATTGGTAGAGGTTAACGGTCGTCAAGTGGAGTGTTTATACGACACAGGACTGGACGGGGAGGCCGTGATTTCTGCGGATCTAGTACATCCAGAACAATTCACAGGTGAAACATTGGATATACAGCCTGCACAGAAGAGTGCTGTAACCATGAAGTTGCCCATTGCTAATGTGGAGATTCGGTCAAGGTACGTCACCGGCACCATCAAGGCCGCTGTATTGACCGATCCCATTTTTCCAGTCATCCTAGGTTGCCGGTATGTCTTTCTGGGAATGCCCAGGGAGCCTATTCATATGGGAGCAATGCAGACTCGCTCTCAGACGAAAACGGAAGAGGCAGACGCAATTGTGACTAACCCAATGCCGGGGGAGCTACGAACTGCCCAGAGTGAGGATGATACTTTACGTCCTTGCTACAAAAAGCTGCAGAAAAGTGCTGATCCACCAGGACGGGGGCAGTACTACATGAAGAATAGGATACTCTACAGGAGAGCAGGAAGGGGAGACAACCTATACGGTCAGTTGGTCGTCCCGAAAGCTCATCGGTCCCAGATTCTTCATATGGGGCATACCATCTCCTTTAGTGGACACATGGGTATTGCCGCCACCATGCAGCGGATTTCCTGCCACTACTATTGGCCGGGAATGACAGATGATGTGCGTCGGTATGTGAAGTCATGCCCTGAGTGCCAGAGGGTGGCACCGAAACACTGGACAGCACCGGTGATGTTGGGTGAGATGCCCATCATGAACTCTGCTTTCGAGAGGGTAGCCATCGATATCGTGGGTCCACTTCCCAGGACTAGGAAGAGGAACATGTATATACTCACAATGGTGGATTGCTGTACAATGTGGGGTGAGGCTATACCGTTGACCACGATTGACTCGAAAAGAGTGGCGGACGCACTGATGGAGGCCTTTACCAGATTAGGCTTTCCGGATCAAATTCTGACGGACAATGGATCTCAGTTTTGTGGAAAACTCATGGAGGAGGTATTTAGGGTGTTTCACTCTAACCACATACATACCAGCCCTTACCACCCTCAAGCCAATGGACAAGTAGAGCGTTTCAACGGCACGTTGATGACAATGCTCAGGAAATTAGCGCAGGAAAAACCTGATAGGTGGGATGAATATATCCCAGCAGCACTCTTTGCCTATCGGGAAGTTCCTCATGGCTCAACAGGACTACCACCCGCTACGTTGCTGTTTGGTCGTCCAATCAAAGGACCGTTGGAAGCCATGTTGAGGAGTTGGACTGAAGAGGGGACGTCAGAAGAAGTGATCTCATCCTATCAATACGTGGAGGAACTGAAAGAAAAACTCCACAAGGGATGGACTCTGGCAAATCAAAACTTGAAAAAGGCCAGGAAAAGACATGCGGCTTACTACAACCGTAGGTCTAAAGAAAGATCTCTAGAGGTGGGAGATAAAGTCTTGTTGCTACTCCCAACGGGAAACAACAAACTGGAGATAGGTTGGCAAGGACCATTTCCCGTGGAAAGGGTGATATCCAGAACCAACTATCAGATCCGGATCCGGGGAAAGTCGAAGATTTCCCATATCAATCTCTTGCGGAAATACGAAGAGAGACCCGGAGACAAGGCAGCTCACCTCATGGCAATGGCAGTTGCAGTGGAGACAGAAGTGGGAACCAGCGAGGGCAGGGAATATCCCTTAGTACACCAGGAAACCTATAGGGATGTACAAGTGAACCCTGATCTGACCTCCCAGGAGAGGGAAAGGATAACCCAGGTTCTCAAGTCTCATCAGGAGATACTGACTGATAAACCAGGACGAACGAGGTTGGTGGAGTTCGAGATGACTTTGACCACACAGGAGCCTGTTCGCCAAAAGGTTTACCCAGTGCCATTCTCTAAAGAAAAGGCCCTGGAGGAGGAAATAAAAAAACTGCTGGAGGATGACGTGATTGCACCATCCACATCCCCATACAATGCGGGGGTAGTTTTGTTACGCAAACCAAGTGGAGAACACAGGTTGTGTATAGATTACCGACTGCTGAACAGTCATACACAGTTTCAGGTGGAACCTTTGCCGAATCCAACTCAGTTATTCGCTAGGCTCCATAAGGCTCGGTACTTTTCAAAGGTGGATCTGAGTCGGGGGTACTATCAGATACCAGTCAAACCGGAGATTCGACCACTGTTAGCTTTCAGTACACCCAGTGGACACTACGAATTCAAGGTCATGCCCTTTGGACTCAGCAATGCACCTAGTGTGTTTACACGCATGATGAGGACTTTACTAGATCCGTTACAGGATCCGTCCATCATCTCATTCATGGATGATATTCTGATTTCCAGTGACAGCTTGGATGACCACTTACAATCCTTGGAGAGAGTGTTTAATAGACTCAAGGAAGCAGGGCTTACTGCTCGTCCAACCAAGTGCATGATTGGTTACCAAACTCTGGAATTTCTAGGTCACACCATCACTCCAGGACACATTGTTCCAGAAGAGAAGAACCTGGAGAAAATCAGTAATGCACCAAGGCCAAAAACGAAGAAGGATGTGCGATCTTTTCTCTCGTTGTGTGGGTTCTACCACAAATTTATCCCACATTTCACTGAACTGGGAGCTCCGTTGACCGAAACCTTGAAAAAGGGATTACCGGATCAAATCATTTGGACACCAGAATGTGAGAATGCCTATAGTCAGTTAAAGGAGGCCTTGGTCAGCAAACCTGTATTACAGCTCCCTGACCTTTCCAAACAATTTGTGTTGAGAACAGATTCGAGTGCGATTGGAATTGGAGCCGCTTTGTTACAGGAAGGAAAAGACGATGCTTCGGTTTTGAAACCTGTAGCATACGCAAGTAAGAAACTTCTACCGGCGGAGAGGAATTATTCAACCGTCGAGAGAGAATGCTTGTCCCTCGTATGGGCAGTGCAAAAATTTCAGCCATATTTGTATGGAGTTAAGTTTCGGGTTCAGTCGGATCATCAGCCCCTGATGTTCCTGGCTACTTCTCAGAAGCTCAACGCACGTTTGATGCGGTGGTCGTTGTTACTTCAACCGTATAATTTCACAGTAGAGTACATTCCTGGGAAGGAAAATGTTGGAGCGGATTTCTTGTCAAGACACCCAGCTCCTGAAGAAGAGGAATGAATTATCTGGATTTAACTCATGGTGGAGGAGAGTGAGATGGACTACTCTCTTAAGAGGGGGCCTATGTCGCGAGATTGCCATGAGTTAAACAGATAAATATTCCCGACGTTTGCTTGGCGTGTATTTTCAGCACCATTATTTTACTAACTGGAAAAACACCGCGGATGTCAAAATCTCAGGACAATATTTGTAGCTGCACGTGTACATCTATAACGGATTTGGAACGGTCGGTGTTGATGGTGACAGGTCCTGGCATCGCCTTGATTAGTTTGTCTACATTTGAATGTAAATGGAAGCAGTGGGGTCAGCCCATCTACACATTTGGTGTTGAGTGAGAAGGAAGGGATACACCGAGTTGGCAGTTCATTACCAGTTAGAATCACATATATTGTCACCACGGAACAGAAGATTGACAAGTTTGTCAACATTTGAATGCAGATGGAAGCCGTGAGATCACAATGGCAGATGTAAAACGGAAGTACTTAGTAGGGAGAAAACAGTACATATGTCAATTCTTGGTTTCCGGAACATGAAGAGTTTGACGGGGTTATTTGCAACTGTTTGTTGGAAGTCGTCATAAAATTCGCTGGCTTGTTTTGAGAATCTTAACAATTACTGACAACTTTGACAGGATTTAAGCCCGGAAAAATAGATCCTTGCAAATGGTTGATATGTCCAAATAACACCTGTGTGGGGGAGAAGAGGATAAAGTCACGTGGACAACTTTGGTAGTTTGCCATATAAACTCTAGTTGTGACCAGCTAGGGAGGACTTGAAATTATGCTTTAGTCAGAGTGCCAGGGCACGGCAGCGCCTAGTGGAAATAATATCTACCGTGTGTTAATTAGTGACTTAATTTTACACGTGCCTATAATGGCAGATGTAGATATGATTGATAGGACTGCAGTGGTGCCATTTAAGGTTCCCTACCAGATCCAAGGAAGCTCAATAAAGTTTTGGGAAGGAAGAAAATCCCAGTCTGAAGAACACCAGTTCGGCAATCAATAAAGATTGCTTACAGACGTGATTAAAAGCTAGAGGGAGGTTGATTCACCCAACATAGTGAAGATTACAGTTGCACCATACAGCATTAAACAGTGGTAACGAACCGAGAACCGGTTAAGAGTAACTAGTGTTAGTACAGTAACAATTAACATTAGTAATTAGCACTTGCGGACTGAATGGTTCGATGTGCAACGAGGATGATCTGTCGACTAACACTTAACTTTACTAACTGTGTAAACACTAGAAAAGAACTTGTGCAGTTGGTTAGAGAACATTAGGAACGGACATTGTGTAGAGTGAATCCGGTCCATAAGTAACTGTTCATACCACCGGTGTCTATTTCTCATGTTCATGAAATGGGATTACCAGAGGTCTACAGAAACAAAGCAGTATCCGGCAGGATGGTTCCGGCAACGGGTGAGACGTACTTGTTCTGACGTAACGTGCTGTGGTCTATCTTTGCTGTGATCAGCGGACTGAGCTGATGTCTGAGAGTCAGATTCTCTACAACTTTATAGAACACGTCACACATTTTCTTCGCATACACGTCTCATACACGTTACACTTTTATTTTAATAAATTAATCTGTATTAATTTCTAGAAGTAAGAGTTGTTGAGTATGTTGCGTTGGGGAAGTATGAGAAGGGGCATAGTACGACAGTGTGAGAGTGATAGGAAAAGGTGTCCATAGGCTGATGGAGTGTGTTGGACGGAAGCTGGTGGATTCTCCAGAATATTGAGAGGGAAAAAATAATATTATAATGTGGGTGTCGGATCTCCTCACTCCAGGGACGACACTTTAAAGGAGGACACGACAAGATCAAGAGAACTTTGAATCAGATAACCATGAGAACGATTAGTAGTATGACTCTTCGCTGGCTGTTGAACGAGGTAACGGAGCGCGTATGGGGATGTCCTGCGTGCAGTACAGTCGGTTCTTAGCTTAACTCAACTCACCAAGTTTATAAAGCTCCTGCATTTATGTGAATTTCGAGTCCCGTCTGCGGGTGTCTTGGTAGGGCCAAATGATTTTGCGGACCTCATACAGCCCTAGGACCTGGTGTGTCCCCCCCCCCCCCTTCCCTTATCCCTGTTTTAGCATTATCAATTTCGTTATCAGCAAACAATAACCTGGGGAATCATTGCATGTCCAGGGAGTGAACTAAAGGCTAGATCAAGTTGGTGCTCCAAACGAAGTCAAATCGGAGAACAATCGGCAAATCAAAGTAATCTTAACCGATTAAGTGTCGTCGGATGATTATAATACCGAAATGTTGTTACTGCGAAATGTTGTCTCAGTCACATAACTCAAATACCACTACAGCAGTTGTCTCTCAGTAACATGCTATAATTTGATATACGAGTATAATACACGTCTGCTACCATATTAACAACTTTTAATTCATAACATTGACACACCCCTACCTCCCATTTTCCGCCTTTTAATTTTGTTTGTCCCAAACCTACTTTTTCTTTAGTCGAAAACCTACTTTTTGTTTGATACAGAATCTGTTAAATCACGCAGGGCATACATAAACATGTGTTTGTCATGAGAACATTGCCAATATTCTCAATTATGATAAATGGCTGTCTTATCTTGCTTATGGCTCCCGAACTTGTTTAACTGTTATATTATCTAAAATTATACTTATTTTCTTTATTCATATCTCACCTTCCACTTATTACTGACTTGGACCGTGATGTATGTGAGAGTGGGAAAGAAGATTCGCTATATATGCTTGGGAGATTTATTTTGTAATTTCATTTGATAGGAGTCTGTGTATCAATTTAACTAGACTACTTTGCATTAAGCCTATCTGTGCGCGAAGATAGTTAAATCTACTGGTCTTCTATTACAAGATAGCGTGTGTGCATCAATTTCACCCCGAATTAAGTCCACCTGTGTGTAGTGCTAGTCTTGCCTACGTGGCTCCTATCACAGGGTTAGTGTGTGTACATCAACTTCACTAGACAACATTAAATTAAGTCCATTTGTTAGCAGTGGTAGTCTTGTCTTCAAGTCACCTGTCACACGATCGGCTACTATGCACGAATTTCAATTGGCTGTCGAAAATTGTCATTTATTGCCTACTAGCTGCCCGGCCCGCTTCGCTCAGGCCCTGGCGGGGATCTATCTATCTATCTATCTATCTATCTATCTATCTATCTATCTATCTATCTATCTATCTATCTATCTATCTATCTATCTATCTATCTATCTATCTATCTATCTATCTATCTATCTATCTATCTATCTATCTATCTGTCTGTCTGTCTGTCTGTCTGTCTGTCTGCTTGTCTGTCTGTCTGTCTGACCCGGCTTCGCCCAGCTCCTGGTGGGGAGCATCTCATTTAGTTCATATAAGTAGTCATATAAGCTCCCGTTCCCGACTGTCTGTCTGTCTGTCTGTCTGACCCGGCCCGGCTTCATCCAGTCCCTGGTGGGGAGCATCGCATTTAATTCATATACGTAGTCATATAAGCTCCCGTTCCCGACTATCTGTCTGTCTGTCTGACCCGGCTTCACCCAGTCCCTGGTGAGGAGCATCTCATTTAATTCATATAGTAGTGATATAAGCTCCCGTTCCCGACTATCTGTCTGTCTGTCTGTCTGTCTGTCTGAGCCGGCCTGGCTTCACCCAGTCCCTGGTGGGGAGCATGTCATTTAATTCATATAAGTAGTCAAATAAGCTCCCGTTCCCGACTATCTGTCTGTCTGTCTATCTGTCTGACCAGGCGTGGTTTCGCCCAGCTCCTGGCGCACAGTAACTTAAAAGAATGTCCTTCCACACACCATCCATTATTTTTAATGAAAACTGTTTTCAATCACCGACATGACACTTGATAGCTTCTTTAAGTAGAAAAAGATGGGTTACAATGTTATGCATTATGCATTATTTTTATGAAAACTTTGAAAATGCCTTAAAGATTATATCATTATTTATTATAACTCATATGCCTGAAAATAACTATAGACAAAGAGTTTAACATTAGTGCAAGTAAGTCCAACAATATGACTATAGAGTATATAAAAATGTTACTAAAAGTTATGCCCCTTGAAATAACTTTTCTAGAGTGAAGTCCCCCTGCTATATAGAAATTATATAATGAAAAATAAAAAATTAAATGTTATTAAGTGAGTAGCCGATTTTACACTAAGAAACTATTATAGTCGGTTGCACAGGAATGAAAGGAAGACGTGTAGAAAATTTCATCTTAATCGGATGGACCGTTCGCGAACGCATAAACGACGGACACCCATACATACATACATACATACATACATACATCGATTTTTATAGATATAGATAGTACCTTGCGGCGTAGGACAGGGGAGGTCTTGAGCCTAAGTTATTCAAGCCGCCTAGCTAGTGCAGTCGCCACGAACTGTTCAGCTTAGAGTTTTCTTTTTGCCCCGGACAGAAAAAAAATCCACACCTTACCAAGGATTCGAACCGGGTCTCCTGAAGAAGAACCTGACGTTCAAGCCACTCGGCCAGCCGCTCCTCTTCATTTCTCAGCCTCTCCTCTTCTATTCTCAGTCGCTTCTCCTTCATTTGACTACCTTACATTAAACCGACGCTGTGGCTTATAGAATTGTGAGAAGCGCTGCTACACAATCCCCCGTCATACCGAGTCGAGGACTCTAAATCTGTTTCGGGCGATTTGGAAGCAGACCGACTTTATTTATGCGGTATGAGGCGTTGACAGTTTAGAAAGCAATGAAAAACTACTGAACTAACATTGTCTAGTAAATCAAACATTGTTAATGAATGCTGAGGTTGATTACAAAGTCCTATTAAGTACATGCAACTAACTAACTAACTAACCAGCCTTGAATTAAGTCCATCTGTGCGCAGGGCTAGCCCCATCTACGTGATCCCTAGTCCATGATCAGTCAGTGTGTATTGTGTATCAACTTCCCTAGATTACCCTATATTCAGTCCATCTGTGCGCAGGGCTAGCCTTATCTACATGTCCACCTAGTACATGATCAGTCTGTGTGCATCAACTTCCCTATACTACCCTACATTCAGTCCATTTGTGGGCAGGGCAAACATTATCTACTGGAAGTTACCTGGTCGAAAGTTTCACAGCGCTCGCTCTTAAACTTTCGGTCCGCTCATGTAGGGGATTGTGGGTTCTCTCCCTACACTTGTCAATTGGACTTCTCGTCCTAGACTTGGGGACGTTAATTATAAGTACCTTAAAAGTCGAAGTCTGATGGCCTGAAGGCGGTAGACACTGGTAATAGGGAAAGCTAGCCCATACGCAAACATCAGACCTGTATGGACTATGCATGAGCTCAAAGTGAGAGAACGTAAAAGCAACTACAAGTCATCTATCACACTAGCAGTGTCCAAGTCTTGTCTTCTGTCGGGACTGTCTATTCAATCAAGTCATCTATCACACTAGCAGTGTCCAAGTCTTGTCTTCTGTCGGGACTGTCTATTCAATCAAGTCATCTATCACACTAGCAGTGTCCAAGTCTTGTCTTCTGTCGGGACTGTCTATTAAAGCAGTCTTCAGAATCAACGAGTCAACTTGATCAGACCGTCGGCCATTTCATGATATTGGAATTATGTCTTAGGTATAACATAGCATACCACTTAGGTATAACATAGCATACCACTTAGGTACAACATAGCATACCACCTAGGTATAGCATAGCATACCATTTAAGTGTAACATAGCATAACACTTACGTATAACATAGCATACCCCTTAGGTATAATATATAGCGGCTCTGAGGCGAAGCGGTTATCGCAATTCGAAATCTCGCATACCGCGTTCGAAACACAGCTGTGGGTGATTTTGCATTGGGTATTATAGAATGGTATGAGGGCTGGTCATTCAGAAAGCAATGGGAAACTACTGAACGTAAAACTTGCCCAGGAATCACAAACAGCCCAAAAATGCTGGAGTTGACTGCAATGTCCTGTAAAGGATATGTAACATAGGTATAGCCTGTGTCTGCAGCGCCACAAGCTTATCTATTCTTCTTGGTGCAATCAACACTTTTCTGGCTTCTCTTTCTTTCAAGCGCAGATTCCATATATAGAGGCTTTTGTGTGGGGAATGAAGGCGGCTCTTTGCCAACAAATTCCTAACAAACCTAATATTCTGTAAGACTGGACAGTATGCCTGCAATGTAGATATATCATAACGAAGGAATATGTAGGAAGTGGAATGTTCCTGTCAACAATAGCTCTCTTTATCTTTGATAGCTCAAGAATGCATTGAGCTTTACAGTAATGATAAGAAGGTATAAATATAAAGATTCAGAGATAGGTATACTGACACAGAATTCACTGCTTACGCAATGCGATACATAAGCCAAGAAAATCAAGTCAGAGCTACACATGCCAAACGAAGTGCGCACACTACAAACCAGAGAAAACAAAACATACAAGATACATTTTTTGGTGAATTGAAAATGAAGTGTTATCAATTCGCAAATCAAAGATGTACGTGTGTGTGTGTGTGTGTGTGTGTGTGTGTGTGTGTGTGTGTGTGTGTGTGTGTGTGTGTGTGAGAGAGAGAGAGAGTAGGTGTGTGTGTGCGTGTGTGTGTGTTTGGGTGCGAGCGCGCGCGCGCGCGCGCGTGTGTGTGTGTGTGTGTGTGTGTGTGTGTGTGTGTGTGTGTGTGTGTGTGTGATTTTACCAGAGGAAACATTTAAAGAGTAAAAAGTAAAATGCCAAAATTAATTATGTCTGTAGATTGGTCGATCGCTCGGTCGGTTGTTTAGTTGGTCGGTCGGTTAGTTGATAAGTTTGTTGATCATTCCGTCGGTGAGTTGCTTGGTAGGTCGGTTGGGTAGTTTATTAGTTGGTTGGTCGGTAGGTCGGTCGGTTGTTTGGTTAGTCTGTTGATTAGTCAGTTGGTTGGTTGGTGGGTCGGTTGGTCGGTCGATCAGTTGGTCGGTCGGTTGGATGGTCTGTCGGTTGGTATGTCTGTTCGGTTAGTCGGTCGATTGGTTTGTTAGTTGTTCAGTCGGTTGATGGTCTGTTGGTCAGTTGGTTGGCTGGTTGAATGGTTGGTTGGTTGGGTGATTAATTGGTTTGTTGGTTGATTTGTGGTTGGTTGGTTGGTTGGTTGGTTGGTTGGTTAGTTGGTTGGTTGGTTGGTTGGTTGGCTTGTAATTCTTCTTAAAGTTTGCGTCCATTAGATTGAGATTTGTGTATCCGCTATCAAAGTATCATATCCACGGGGGACTGTGCTGTAGATCTATCATGTCCCTCTTCAAGTTCAGCAGCCAGCAGGGTGTGCAAGACAGGTACTGAAACTTCACATCTGCGGAGAGAAATCATACGATGCAACAAGGTCATGACTGCGCACAAAACATAGGTACTGGCAGAGAGCACGGTGTATAGGTCATTCAAGATTGCAATTTGTTTCGAGAAACGTGGAAAATAGGAAGGGGGATGAAGCTGCGGAGTTCGTGCTCTGTACGACGCTTTTGACAGGCCGCTCTGTGGAAGGCGAATGAGCCATATGGGATAACACCCGGTGCAATGAAATCGATCCTCTCGCCTGTAAACCCTTAAACCCTTATTTTTCAGCAGATTCCAACTCAATGCTCTAAGTGGTGGAGTCAAATCACATGTATGTGTGTGTGTGTGTGTGTGTGTGTGTGCGTGCGTGCGTGCGTGCGTGTGTGTGTATTGCGTGTAAGCCTATGTGTGTATGTGTTTAGCAATGGAAGTTCATAGATGACTTGGGGAAAAAATACTTCTTCTTCTTCTTCAGCATTCCGAGCCATTGGGGTTCTTTGCTGCAGATACAATCCGTCTCCATTCGTCTCTCTGGTTGACCTTCTCTTGCCAGTCGTTGATTCCAAGTGCTTGTAGGTCTGTATATATATTATCTCTCCACCGTATAAAACGCACATAAGAAAAATTAAGAGCATCACGAACAAGACAGGCGTATGTGTATCGTGTACATATGTGTGAATAATATGTGTATATGTTTGTTGTAGTGGAAGAATATACTGCAGCCACAGAAACAAATCAGACAATATATAAAAAGCAAAAGAAAGATATGTAACTTTTGCGTGTATGTGTTTTTGGTTGTGTTAGCATTAATGTGAGCGTTTTTGTTGAACACAACAAGTACAAATGATTTAAACTTTGTTGAACACAACAAGTACAAATGATTTAAACTTTGAGACATCAACTTTAAAATTTAAAAAAAAAATAAAAACATTAAAAACAACAGTAGGGAGATATATGTGTCTGCCTGTAGGCGTCTTTGTGTCTATATAATTAGCGGTGTAAGTATATATTGAACTCAGCAAAATAAATCAGAAGCCATTGTTAGCAAAGGGGCAAAGACTACTGTTTCTAAGTGTGTGTGCTACGCTATTGGAATCCGCTTTTGAAAAAAAAAACGACTTTCTGGGATGAAACCTGGTGCAATGAAATCAATTCTCTCGCCTTTATAAACATAATATACAAGTCTGAGGATTATATTTGTCTAGTGATTTTCAAAATGGTTCGTGAGGTTTCAGTTTGTAATAGATTTAATACCAAGCCGGGGGTATGTAGTGTGCCCTTTAGGATCATGTGCATAGCGTGGATGAGCAGATGGGTCGTCATAGCCTAGGGATAGTGGAGAGACAGAGAGTTACCAGAAGATCTGGATGACAATCAATACTTTGAGGACAAAATCGGACAGACATAATTAGACTGCAACTGGTACCATTAGTACTGGGACTCCTCGCTGGCTAGTGAAGATGAGAATACAATGCACCAAGTGCGGTAATATCGATTCTTGACTCAACCTCACTCAGGTGTCTATTGTGTGTTTGTGTGATAACACAGAGAAATACATGCATATGGTTTTTCCCTCCCTCTTGTGCTATCCGTTGTGTTCTAAGAATTACAGCTTACAAAAGATCTCACCATGCATTCTGGGGTAACCTCACAAATCACAGGTTGGTTTAGCTTGTTCTGCTTCCTAACTGACGTTTGAATCAGAAGGTACTAAGTAAAGTTCTTGGAGAAAAGAAGAATAGACAACTATTGTTTGGTGGAAAGGGAGATTGAGCATCAACAGTCTGGGGAAGAAGGAGATTTCTCAACAACTGCCTACTACAGGAGAAGATTTGTCAACAACTATCTGGGACAGAAATCAGAAGGAGATTCCGCGACAACTATAGTATCTGGGACTTAGGACGATTCGGCAGTAATTACCTGGGACATGAGGCGATTCGGCAATAATTACCTGGGACAGACAACGTTTCGACAATAATTACCTGGGACAGACAACGATTCGACAATAATTACCTGGGACAGAAGGCAGAACAAGAAACGGCGACAACTATCTGGGACAAGCTGTGTTTCAGCAATAATTACCTGGAACAGAAGGCTGTTCGGCAAAAACTATCTGAGGCAGAAGGTAGAAGGCGATTCGGCAACTACTGTCTGAAGCAGGACATTCGACAACAACTGTATGGGACAGACGCAGATTTGACAACTACCATTAACAGAAGGAACATCAGCAACTGCTATCTGGGACAATAGGAGCTTCGGTAATAACTATCCAGGAATAAAGGATACTCTGCAACAATTGTCGGGGACAATAGAAGCTTCGGCAGCCATTGTCTGAAACAGGAGATTATAGAATGACTTTCTGGTACAAAAGTTGATTCTAAACACAGAGGTCGCAACAATATGTCGCACAATTTATTGTCGGGCATATTTCGCTGCATCTCTTCAGCTACATGCTGCAGAGTTATGCATCATATGAAGTGAATAAATGAACAATACATTAGCTGAAATACTTTAAACACAATCACAGGTTTTGTTCGAACGTGGAACATTTGTTATCTTTTACAGTAATTTTTGTTGGCACGAAAAACTGGCTGGAAGCTCCTAATTGATAAGGCTTAACTCTACTTGATCAATCGTTTATTGTTCGTAGAATACACTAAGCGAGAGGGTTTTTCTTTGCTAACGCTATGAGCGCAGTTTATGATGTGTTTATTAGGTCGTTTTACCCACAAGGACAGAGACGAAGGGTCGGCGTCAACAATGAAAGACAGAAGGAGGTTGGGTAACAGCTAACAAAGACAGAAGGATGATAGGAAATAACTACCAACAGAAGAGGGAGCTTCAGCACAACCACCAGAGAAAGGAGGTTAGGTAACAGAAGGAGAATAAGCAACAACTAACAAGGAAAGAAGCAGGCTCGGCAACATTAATCTTGGACAGAAGAGTTAAGTTGATGGATTTTCTTCTGATGTGGTGGGGGGGGGGGGGGGGGGGGGAGAGAGACGGACGGACACACACACACACACGCAGAGAGAGAGAGAGAGAGAGAGAGAGAGAGAGAGAGAGAGAGAGAGAGAGAGAGAGAGAGAGAGAGAGAGAGAGAGAGAGAGAGAGAGAGAGAGAGAGTTCACGGAGACTACACTGGCCAGGCGGCCTTAATTCCCCTTGCCGTAAGTGAAGTGGCACCTTGCCGTGTTTACAGACGAAAGTATGTGAATTGGAACAGAGATAGAATTCCAAATCACAATGCCTGGGCATTAAATCAGAGAACATATGTTGTCCATGCAGCATGATCCCTCTCTCGCCTTGTTATCCCCAGAGGAAGGGATAACCAGTATGCCTGGAACAAGGTAGGCTGCAGATGCTGACGGCTCAGCATCAAACTTCCAAGAGCAGGAGTTGGGTAGCGGCCAGGCCCTCACATCCGGGGGATTTGACTTAGAGACGTCCAGCCATATCTCTCAGCTGAGTGCTTTATACCAAGTGTCTGGACTAGTATGAGTGTGTACATCTGTCATCGTAAGTGTCTGAGACAGCAATGACAGTTACCGGGGCCCGTGAGAGAAGCAGAGAGCAATAGCATTGTAACCTACAACGCATGTTGTAAACGGCGACTAACTGGTGGGTTTGGATCTCGCTTCTCCATCACTTAGTTAACTTTAGATGCCAAATCGTGCACATTCCAACTAATTATGAGCAAATGATAGGACGTCTTGGCATGAGTTGATAGAGGCCTATGTTCCAATGGAGAATAAAGAGCAAAAGAAGATGAAATAGCATTGTATGCATACAGGACAATTTTCTAGAAAGTGAAGTTGCTTGCTTGCTTGCGTTCGTTGGCTTGAGCTCCAACGCGAAGTCCTGTATGTCGGATGAAGGCATCCTGTTGTCCAAGATCAGTGTGATGTCATACAGGACCTGAGGTTTGCGTGAGTATCCGTTGTCCCATATTAGTGTGCAGACTGGTGGTTCCTCCCGTACAGGCAGACACTCTCCGACTTCGGAGGAATCGGCGATCCTAATGACTTTAGCCAGGACCCCGAAGGGACCTGTTGCCCAGGACGCTCGACGAGGAATAGGTCTTGGCCAGTATATAACCCGGCCCTGGTGCCTTGGAAACACCTTTGCGTCCCAGAAAGTAAAGTGATAGTTCTAATACTAACCGCTAATACTAACCGTATCTTCACCGATGTGGAGCCATTTGACCTAGAAAATGTGGAACCAGCGCCATATTCCAGCTGTACCATGTTGGCATGTAAACAGGTCCTTTGCTTTACTTTACCCTGCCGGCCCGGTGGTCATGCGTTCGAATCTGTATCAGGTTAGATTTTTAAGGTTAACTTGGGTTCTCATGTCTACCCAGATTTATATTGTTACCACGAAGTGTTGTGGGAAGTAAAGCAGGTCGGCGTAATACTGACCATATCAGTCAACGACAGCCGATTGGTCTATACCACTATCGATCTTGCACTATGTGCCCAATTGGATTAAGGCTGTAAAGCACTGAATTACTCCGCCTTACAAGTTCATGAACATGAGAAATATAATCTTGAAATCTGGATAGACAATCAATCCACATTGAATAAGTGATAAGAAACAGGTCGCTGGAAATCTCATTTTCGTTTTAATGCGTTTCGTTTGGTTTGGAGTTTTATCGCAAGTTGTTAGATGAAATTTCGGCATAACCTGGACATTTCGTGACTTGTGTCTGGCACCTGGCATTATCTGTTACTGCTTGTCAAAGATATGAGAAGTTTCTCTCTCCAGGGAATATTGCGATGCTATTCTCAAGTTTGCTAGCTGTTAGCTGCCATGTCTGTTATAACGTGTCTGCTTCTAGCGCAGCCTAAATGTCACATTAGATGTCTGTTATAACGTGTCTGCTTCTCGCGTAGCCTAAATATCACATTAGAAGTGGCAGAACAGTACAGTTAGAGCACCGACACACAGCTGTCAACTTAGCACGAGTTATAATTAATTAATTAATTAATTAAATATAGATTAACTACTTTCATATAACATCGCATTGGGTTTCTGAAATGCAGAAATTGCACTGCCTGCTTGTCGAGTCTTGTTACTGATATGTGAGAGAATTTAAATGCATCGTTATCACCAACAGTAATGTACTTGTACATGTATAGTAACTATGCTATAATTAGCACTTAATACAAAACATAACTTAAATTTCTGTCTGTCATATGTAGCATCTGATTTTAAAAAATAGGCGTTGACTACGGCTTGTATATAAATGGATAGAATACACCTTTTCAGGATACAATCAATTCACGATGTTTAGATTTTGAACAGGACATAACAGAAGTATTACGAGGTATGTTCGTTGGGTGCAGTGTGAGCGGCAGCAACACCATTATGCCAGTAACCTTATACACCGACTCTCTGGCGTAGGGGTTACGGGCGCTATTTGTAACCCTGCATACCGTGTCAAGTGATGACTGTGAATCTACAACAATGGCCAGACTGCGAGAGCAGCAAATTAAAAGAGGGATGGCCAAACAAGAACACTACGCAGGACGCCAAAGAAGATTGATAAACCAACACAGAACTGGTGTTGTTAGCCGCTACACGCTGCGGGATTTGCTGAGGAGGGGATCCGAGCACTTATGGACTGAATGGTTCGATGTGCAACGAGGATGATCTGTCGACTAACTAACTAACTAATACCGTGTTCGAAAGACAGATTTGGAAGCAGATCGCCTTGCGTTGGTTCCCGTATGAGTCCCGGTCTTTCAGAAAGCATTGGCAAACTACTGAAGGAAAACTTGCCAGGAAATCACAAAAAGCCAAAACAAAACCATGGGGTTGACTGACACGTACAGTAAAGGATATGTAATTAACTTCTTATACAGTCCAGACCAATCTATGGAAATGTATGTAAACCAAGACGGCATCGATCAGTGTCACTTCACCAACAACCACACGTAATGGTTTGAACCTGAAATTATATATGAGTGCGACCGAAGAAGCAGCAGGAGAAGCATATGGCGATTAATTTTTAAGATAATGTAATTGCTGTAGTTATAGCGATAGATATAAAATATGACTCAACCGTCTCTGTGTAATATATAACAGTTGATGTTTAGAACCCTCTTTACAAGCCATAACACAGAATTTACATGCAGCATATACAATATGAATATTAACACAACAATTACTATAGTCATGCAGGTTAACAGTTCTCCTGGTCCACTCAAAATAATGATAAATAGTATACCTCTGAAACAAGTTATAGAAGTTAAATATCTGAGAAGTGTGATTTTAAAAAAAAAACCGAATAGACAGAAAAATCGAAAACAGATGTCAAAAAGCAAGTGCGCTTATGTAGCAATTATCACTCATACTGAAACATCCAAATATACCCATGTCAGAAGAACGACAGATCATATATAACATATTCACACCAACCCTATGCTACTAATTTCAAACTTGGACATTGTCCAACTCACACCATGCGCAAAATCAACATCTGTGAGATGTGATGCTTGAGAAGAGCTTCCAATTTAACTATCCGAGACCAAGTAAGAAGTGATGTTATCAGACAGACAGTGGGATCAACATTTCGTGCCACGTATATAGAAAGACAGATGATCAAATTGTTCGGCTATCTCGCTAGGATACAATACGACCAACTACCATCACTAGCGCTCATCATCTCACTCAAGTTCCCTGCCAGCTGGCGTAGACGTTCATGTCTACCCACATATCTCGGTCTTTGGTGTTCTGAATCAACTCTGCTGCTAATATTCCTCCATGCCAGTGTCTCAATCCATCCAGCATCGTTTCTCTTGTTCGGCCTCTGTCTCTCTTCCCTTTGATTTTTCCAGTCGTCAAGATATTCTCCAATGTCTCTTTTCTAATAACATGACCAAAGAAAGCTGTTTGTCTCTTTCTAATTGTTTTATATAATGCAGGCACATACTGCAGAATTCACACGAATAAAGAGAAAAGTATGGGCAAATTGGGGACAGTTGGGTCTGGAGCTAAGTATTGGAGACTGTGATATATTTTCACAAAACGTAACATCGCATTAAATATTTCCAGAACGACAAAATCGGAGTTCACCGAAACCGAATTGGTTTGTTCCACAATTGTACGATCCAAGATTTAATATACCCGTTGGCAATGAAAAACGTTAACATGGAAAGGGCCGTATAAATAGCAGCGCGCAGTGCGACATGGCCTGTTTGTACATCAGTCAGCATGAGACATAAGAACTGATGCAGCGGAAGGAGTGAGAGAGTTTCAAAATTCACAAGAAAAGAAAAACCTCAGCCTACGAAATCATTGTGAGAAATTGCATCTCATTCAGATCATGAAACGTGTCGACATGTTGAGGTCATTCTGATAAATAAGGTAAACACCATATTTAATTCATTTAAATCTTAGATAAGTTGTGAGTTCAGTTTCCCAGAAGAGGAGTTGGTAAGTCGACTTGTGAACACGTGTGGTGAATTCTTAAGAAGTTAATTATAATTAATGGTTATAGTTTATAGATAAACTATTCATTAAGAATCACCATAGTGAATTTTAATTTCTCCCAAAGTTAACAACTTAGTTAATGTATAAACATTAGACACATGTTGTAAATTTTATTTCTTTAGCAACTCAATCCACAATGAATTAGAGTAACTTAAGACTTAAGGAAACTATTGTAAATGTGTAAACACTGGTAAGTCAAACTAGTGTAATGTGTAATTAGTCAGTAGATTTAATTTTGACATGAGCACATGGGCAAACAAATAGTTTTCTGGTAGTTCATGAACACATGAGAACCAAAAAGAGTTCTACAGGTATCCTAATTTGTGTGATGGTACAGCACACATGGGGTAAGGCAAATATATAGATATGGCTGTTAACCATGGGGAATAATAATATTTGTGCCACATATAGTGTGTAACCAACCGCCATGCAAGAAGTATTTTAATTCATAATGCCTGAATGTGAATTGGATATATCACCAAAATTGTATGTATTTTATGAGAGCATGTGATAACTCATGAATTTCCTGTTGCTAAATCCTGGGTGAATTGCATAAGTGTGTCTAATGATCACATAAATTTATGTCATGTGTGATTCATTATTGTAAACAGATATGAATGTATCATTTGATAAAACCCATCAGCATGCATGACTAAATATCCATGAAATAGTATAAGTTAGGTTGAAGGATGAGATTCCCTTGTAATGTCATTCTTGTGAATCTGTGAATGTATTCTGTGTAAAGCACCTACATATGCATGATTGTCATCCATACAGATATGATTGTGTCTGGTGAATGGATGAGATCTCATTGTGATGTCAATGGTGTTAACGTTTAAGGTTATCATTGGGAAATCACATAAGTACCCACCTTTCATGCCAGTATGAAGGATGTGTGATGAATGATTCCTATAATATCACCCATACCAATATGAATGTGTCTATAGACTGAGTGAAATGATCATCCATACATATGAATGATGTATTAGAGAGTGAATTGAACCCACATGCAAAGATGGATATGGTGACTGATGCATGAGAAGTTTAAGTGAGTGAAGTTACAGGCTGAGAGAGAGGGAGCATAAGCCAACATTCAATCTCAGGATAGCCAGCAACTTGATGTGGAATGCCAGGACTATCACCAGAGAACTGCATCGGCATACCCCATAAACTAAATAATAATTTAGGACACTCCGGCGCATAACGACACTGTGTATAAAATATCATTCATGTTACAATCATCTAGTTTTGTGCGCTAAGCATGACACAACCAATATCATACATTACGCATATTATAGCATCTGTGTGTGTAATTTAAGCAAAATCCCACTTTGTATTTAATGTCACTACTGTTAACACATATGATCTAGTGTAATGATAATAATTTACTACAAAGATGATGATGATGACTGTAATGTAATGTAAATGATGTACTAATGATTATGATGATAATGTTAGAAGGATGTAATGATTTCTAATGTCATAAACATGATAATAATGTAATCATGATGATGATGAGAATGATTATAATAAACATGATGATGCGGAATGCTGAAGTACACTCTTAGTATAGAAACGGTGAAGAGGGGGGGGGGGGAGGGGATATACTCTCCGTAAAACTTTGGATTAAAAAGAGAAGTCACCTGAATACTATACAAGAATGGATACCATAATGTACTTATATTGCTTATAAACAAACACTCATTACAATGGGGACTGATTTTTAAAAGGCCTTAATGTATGAGACCCTTTTCCTGAATACAAAAAGATGCAGAAGAGAATGGTCAACATAATTGTCAAATTCCATCAATTCACTCAAGGTATTACTTAAACTATAGACCTGAAGGACAGGCATAAGTGAAGATGAAACTGCACATCTGCTAGTTAAACATTGAACACCTGATAGTGGAAGATTGGAGTGAAAGCAAACAACTATGTTGGTGATAACTAATTGACAACACCAAGACTATCTTTCTTCTATGTTTATTTTCTCTAAGAACAAGATTCCTTTTATTGTTTTCACTGGTTATGTTCTTAGGCTTTTACGTTTCATTTCTAATGTAATATTTATGATATCATTGGAATTATGTGATTGATGGAATTTCAGGTAGTGGTCTTATTTATGTCAATCCAGACCTGACTTGGTGAAGATTGAATGCAGCATCTGTTGAGTGAGTACATTGTTGAGTGATGCCCTTGATAGAGTAGCGCAGAAACTTATCTACCTGCAACCATTCCATGTGTCTCATAGGAGAGATAATCTTTATTTAAACATATACCTGCCAAACAATGGAAAGGAAAACCAAGAGCCAACGTATGTTCTGCTACGCCCTGGAACACTAAGACAGCAATTAATTGATAGCCAGAGGGATTCCCAAAGCTGGAATTGGAGAATTCTGAGTGTAGACAGTTCTTTTTTTCCAGATCATCCAGGCCAGTAAAAGATTAGCATTACATGCAACTGGGGAAAAATATAGCTGTTATTATACACATAATTGGCACATCATTTCTGTATATTTACTGAATATGTGTATGTCCTTATTTTATGACAGGAAATTGTAATTTTGAATGCAATTTACAAAATCCATGTTTGTGTTTATTAAATCATAAAAAATGAGGTCATGTCATGTATTGATGTATTTTTACTTGTCATAGTCAAATTCATTTAAATTACCCTAGATATAATTAATTAGTTGGTAGAGTAGAGGCAAGGAACCACTTGAATGATATGTTGGGTATAAAATGGAATACAACTTTTCAGTTATTTCCTGAAGGTATTCCTTGGTTCTCTAAAACTCTATTTCTGGTCTCAAACAATTGAGTCAGTACAGCTAAATTAATTAAACGGGCAGGATCACATTGGGAAAAAAGGACTTTGCATCCTTTATCTCTTTGGGGTTGAGCCATCAACCTCGACGTATCCGACAGAGACTTAGCCGGGTATTCAGGGACAGTTGGTTCTGGAGCTAAGTGTTGGAGACTTAGTCAGGCATTCAGGGACAGTTGAGGCTGAGGCTAAGTGAGGGAGACTTAGCCAGACAGTGGAGTTCTGAAAACCTCGCCAGGAGAATTAAGTTCAGGACCAGTGAGGGGAGCTTGGTCTAGAGAAAAGATACTCAGAGGAGTGGGTGAGATTCTCGGACGGAGAAGCGTCCATAACAGGGTATTTTGCAAGGCCAATAGACGGCAATAGTTCGTTCGCAAGAGAATACGGTGTCGAATTATACCCTGAAAGGTTCTGGAAATGTGCATGTGCAGTATATGTATTCATCCGTAATAATGTTTTATTGTGCGCATTCCGGTGATCTATATTGACTCTTAGTTGTTGAGCACAATATTCACACTGACATACCCTTGACACAACCACAGGCAATTCTTTCTGTCAATAACCTTGTGACAGACAGCGTCAACGATTTCTTCTTTTTTTTTTTAAATAGGTGGACATTCTAAGTTACTTTTTTTCTGTTTAGTTTGTCCTTTCTCCATCATATATTAGGGGCGTTCATTTGAAACCCGTTCCAATGGCTTTATTACAAAAGCATGAAAGAAACATTAACACGTGTGGCAGAATTAAACAAAGCATTCATTTTGAATGAATTATGCACCATGGGTTGGTCAGAAGAAGTCGTCGTAGGTATTCAGGCAAGCATCCCATTGCTTAGGTAGGCGGCGAATGCCATCCGCAAAAAAATATTTGTGGATGCTCACTCAACCAAACGTTTATCGCGTTCATTGCGTTTGCATCTATGTGAAATTGTTGCCCATTGAGAGCTTTTTTTTAGAGGTCCGAATAATTAAAACTCACATGGTGACAAATCCGGACTATAGGCTGGATGTTGCAGAATTTCCCACTTCTTCCTTTCTAATGCTTCCTGTACAATCTTTGTAACATGCGGACGATCATTTACGTGCCTCCGCGAGAAAGCATGCCGGGTCGTTTATTCTTTATGTCTTTTTTGCAGCTTGTCTAGTGTTTGTAAGTAGTGGGTAGAGTTGATGTTAACACCAGGTTCTTTAAAGTCGGCCAACAATAGCCCTTCATGGTCAAAAAATTCTCTCAGCACAACCTTACCAGCGGAAACCTGTAACTTAAATTTTTTGGTGATCCAGCATTTTTTCAATGCATGCTCTCTCTCTCTCTCTCTCTCTCTCTCTCTCTCTCTCTCTCTCTCTCTCTCTCACACACACACACACACACACACACTCTCTCTCTCTCTCCCTCTCTCTATCTTTCTCTCTCTCTCTCTCTCTCTCTCTCTCTCGTGCTGCTCGGCTCAAAGTGGTGACAACATGATTCATCGTCTGCCACTATGCGGAAGAGAAATGCATCACCCTCCACTCTGTAACGCAGCAAGTGGTTCAAACACAACCCCATGCGTTTCTCTTTTTAGTGGTCGTTCAACATCCGTGGTATCCACTGTGAACACACTTTCCGATATTGCAGTTTCTTACTAACGACCTTTTGAATTGTTCCAATTGGCACATCAAATTATTTCGCTAGCAAACATATGCTTCGACAACGGTTCATCTGTATTGCTGCATCAATTTTGGAGGTGGGTTTTTTTTTCTGTTGCAACAATAAGCGCTTGATCCGGCCGTCGAAGATCTGTCGTGAACTGACGTTCTTTCTGAAACATTCGTGCCAGTCTGTCACTGTTGTCTTCGACACACATTTGTTACCGTACGCTGCCTGCATTCTTCGATGAATGTCCACTGGTCGACATCCTTCAAATGAAAGAAACTGAATCACCACTCTTTGAGCTTCTTTGGACGGATTTTTGATCAACCCGGCCATTTTCTCAACGGTCAGAAACAGAACCTATGCATCATGGGACGATAATCACGTGCTCTTTCATCCATTGGTCAGTACTTATCCCATGACTATGACATGATCATGTTCAACGTACGCAATTGAGTGAACGGATTTCAATTGAACGCGCCTTATAATTAATTATCTTACATACTCATTCAACCTCTTCATTATAGCACCTTCCTACAATAATATATTTCCTGTTTTTTATTTCAGACAACCTGTATTTAGTCTTAATTTTCTTCCCGTTAGCTCACTGATTTGTCTGTGCAGATTGTTTTGTATCTCTAATATAATTTAATTCAGTTTTCTTGCACTGCCCTGTTAATCAACTTTCTTTTGCCTTGACACGCGAATCTCTAATTTTTTTTAAACATCTTATCATACTCTTGTTCATAATTTTTACTCTGTTTTCTTTTGTTCATAAACTTTTAGATATCCACCGTCATTCTTTTTTTTCCCCTTAGGCTTTTGGCTTCTCTCCGGTAATATTAATATGCTTGTTTGATTACATGAAGCCCCTTAACATGTCCCATTGTTCATGTGCACTCTGTATTTCAGCTATTGCATTGCACCTATTTTTCAGTCACTGTATTGTTCTTGAATTTCTTTATCTGCTTTCAGAACACCTTTATTAAGTCTATTGTTCTTAACCACTTTTTTGGTTCTCTCCACAATCTTACTTTCATTTGTTCATATAATCGTATAGTGTCATTATTACAGTCAGCCTCAGGCATTGTCTTAACAGTAATTAATACATTTCTAAATCTGTTACTAATAAGTATGTAGACAATTTGGTTAAGTATTTTCTTATCAGTGATTTTTCGTGTGTAAAGCCGTCATTTATGACGTTAAAACCAGGTGCTTCAATTTATCGTATCTTTGATAGTTGCTCATCCTATTAGTTTCTTCCCACCCACCACCCCACCCCTACCCCCTACTTTCATTAGTAGTTTTATTTTCATTAAATACATGGTAAACAGATCAACTGATAATGATATAGGAAGAAAGGTAGATCACCTGTCCATTAACCCAGTTAGTTCATGCATGATTTTCACTACACCCGAGCAGACATGATTATCAAGTAACAGGTGAAGCCTGAAGACGAATGTTCACCAGCTGAACTAACTTCATGTTTCTACTTTCAGTTACGGGCCAGATGTCAAAGTGGATATAGGGTATCAGACCAAGCCTGATATTTCATGGGGATCTGATTGAATTGAGTTGAATTGATTTGAGGTGAGTTGAGTCAAAACCCGACAGGACTGCACTGGTGGCATTCCAATAAGCACCCAGTCCTCATCTTCAACAGCCAGCAAAGAGTTCTATTACAAATAATGACCACCCCTTGCTGCTGCATTCTTTCTATACAGTGATAGTCCATCTGCTCTCCTGTAGTAATCGAATTCTCCCAGAGGGCAGTAACCATATTTGCCTTATCATGCATCAAATCACCCCTTAATGATGCGGCACCAGCCAGTCTATCTGCTTGTTCATTTCCAAACGCACTAGAGTGTCCTGGAGAAAAGACCCAGCGAATTCTCACAACTCTCGACCTCTGAATCGATACATGATATTCTGAACAAAGCATGACAGTGTTTACCTTTGCCAGCATGCTTTATTTATCAGTTACAATCACAACATGCGTATAGATCGTGTTCTCCAACCAGTGAAAAGCTGCACTAACCGCCTCCACCTCCATTCGCAGACTTGAGTTTGTGGTGGCATATGCCAAGCTCTCTTTCACTAAACATTGGCCACTTCCTTTTGCTATGAATCCCCAGGCACTTTTGTTGTTTCTTAAGTCCAATTCCAATTCCAATTTTCAAAACAAAAATTCCAAATTGGGCCTCGTTCAACCTGCGGTTTTCAGCTGTGGTTATTGTTGAGGTCCGTGGTTTTTGTGTGTTCATTCACCCTAATTCTTGTCTTGTGAGTCCTATCTCGGACTGATTATGTTGGTTTATGTCCGTGACGTCAGCTGGGGGGGGGGGGGGGGGGGGTCGTTCGGCGGCTATCCTTTGTGCTTGTCTGCTCTTGTGGTTCTCTTTGTTGGTGCAGGCTTCTGGCTCGTCTCGGTACAGTTCTTATAAGGACTTTTATTTGGATCTTTTTGTCTCCTTTTTTGTGTAGTTTCTGTAGAAGCTTTTCGACGTTTCCGTTTTCCTCCTTGTGCCTGTTTTCATTTTCGAGTTTGAGTTTCTGGTGCCATTCGATTTTTTCCTCTGCGGTCAGCCATGGTTTTCTCTCTCCGTCTTCTATGTAGTACGAGTATTCGGCATAATCACGTTCCAAGTATGTAGTTGGGTATTCTACCGGTCTCCTGAGTTTCTTGGGTTTCTTCTTTTCTCTTTCATACCAACACCTTTTGAATTCCTGGCGCCTGAGTTCCTCCACTCTTGCGTCTGCTAGTAGCTCCTCCAAGGTAGGTTCCCGTGGTCTCTCCGTGCCGTCATCAGGGTGCTCATCTCGGTTTTCTTCGGATGTCTGGCGAGATATTTGTTTCCCTTTGTCTGCCTCGGGCGTCGCGTTTGGGCTGCTGGCTGTAGCTTGCGGTTCAGGCTCGATCTCTTGGTTTTCGTCTTGCGGTTTCTCTGTGAGTTCTTGTATGGTTTCTGTTGGTTTGTTTTTGAAGGTTTCCATTTCAGCTCTATGCAGTTCTCTTTCGGTCTTGATCATTTGTAGGATTTCTTCGTTCTCCTTCTTCATCTCGGCCATGCGTTCCATCTCTTGTTTGATGTTTTGCTGTATCTCCTTCATTTCAGCAAGCAGTTTTTCATTGTCGCTGGTTTGTGACGGTGTTAGGAGTAGCTTGACTTGCTTCTTTAGCTCGTCTATTTGGCTTTGCAGTTGGGTTCTTTCCGCTTGTGAGCAACCCGCCACTGTCTCGTATCTCCGTATTGCTTCGTTGTATGGTGTCTTTGTGGTGATGGCGATCTTTAAGACGTCTCTGTGTTTTTGCAGGTACGGACAGCCCAGGTATCTTGCTCCATGTTTGCCCAGGCAGTTGGCGCATTTCTTTTTTGTTGGGTGCTCGGAAGTCGGTGTCATGCTTAGCCAGCGGACACTCCTTGAAGGCGTGATGATCGGCGCAGTATCGGCAGATTTCCGTCTTACTGCGACACGTTGCTCTGCTGTGGCCTTCTGACATCTGGAACATTGAGTGATTCTTGGAATGTATCTCTCTGGCTGCTGCATTCTCTTGTTGATTGATACTGTGGTCGGCATTTCGCTGCCCTCCGATGTCACCACTGCCAAGGTTTTAGGTATCTTGGAGTAGGCGAGGAGCCTCTCCGCCTTCAAGAATCGGATGTGAAGATTCTCTTCTTGTAGCTGCTTCAAGATTTCTTCGTCTGTCAGCTCCATTTGAATCCGCTTGACAACCCATCGGACTGTTTTTGAGTCGGTGTTCCCGGCTCTGGTGTCTTTCTCCTCCTTCTTCTCTGCTGTCTTGGTTCTTAACTGTGTTGGGCTGTCGATCTTCTCCCTCGTGGTAGCTTCAGTAATAGCTGTAGTATCAGGCTCTTTGATGTAGCTAGCAGGTAGGCTCTCCACGTTCTTCTTCCTGTTGTCGGCTCCCACGCTACACATCTTCGCTACCGAGTTTCTTGTTGTTGGACTTGCGACGTGACATTTTCCCCCGCGTATCAGGCTTCTTGACTGGTTAAGGCGACTTGTCTTGCTAGCGTCATTCGTCATTGGTATATATAATCACATCGCCAGGACGAGAGTAGTCATGAATGAATTGTTGAAGTTCAACCTCCGTAGCACCTGCTTGCCACTCCTTACACTCACGACCCAATCTATTTGGCACTCTGACCCACTCCGTCCTTTTGCTAATCTTCTCAAGTGTGCACACTTCTCTGATAGTATCTTCTGTCTGAGCTGTCTATGATCTTCCTCTTAGCAGCCTGTGGCCCTTGATTGCATCAAAGGAGTCACGCAGGAGGTGTTCCTTGTCCGCATCTACCTTGACGTACGACTTTGCCTGCAACACATTGCGACTGTCAGTATTGGTCGGCAAAGCCAGGATGTATCGCATACACAGTAATGGGGTGTCCCTTGTACATCCCAGAATCACCCTCATGGCTTCATTCTGTGTGGAACTAGCTGACTCTTTGAGATAATGAGCATTCCCAGTCCATACTCTACCACTGAAATGAACAAACATTGAAAAAGTGCCTTTAAATAGCCTTTTCTGATCCACGTCCCTTGCTGCCATACTCTTCAGTACGCTGAGCCCCTTCTCACATTTTGTAACCATCACTTCAATACGATCCCTAAATGTGATTGGGATCCTGTCTAAACTGTTTTGTTATTTCAGTGTTGTTTACTGTTTTAGTTTGCTTTGTTTAGTTTGTTAGTAGCTTATCTGTTGGCAAATAATCCTTGCACTGTGGACATACCCATCAGTGCTCAGAGCCTCTCCCCAACATACACATCAGCGTCCGCCGGCAAATAGTGTCAGTTCTATGTTGGTTGACGAGACCCCTTATTCTCCAAGTATGTCCCTCGTGTCTGGTCGTGCCAATTTTTGCTCCAAAGTTTCTCATTCTAGACAACGATATGGATTTACTGGCATCAATGTCCTCCGCTTTCGACATGCCGTTAGAGTTGAGTTATTATGTTAGTAAATGATGTATTCTTATTGTGCGAAGTGGTTAAGATTGTGAAAGGAACACTAGAGATTAATGAACAATTGAAACAATGATTGTGGTTAGGTTGTTTGTTGAGAAGAGACGTGTCCTACCATGTTGTAGCTCCTGGAGTTCAGCAATTGAGGAGGAAAAAAGAGAAAATGAATACTGATCAGTGTGAAAACGGGGTAATATCAAACTGAAAAAAATGATCCCAGTCTCACCCCCTAGACTCGGCAAATTGGCAGTGAACCCAAAATCATCTCCACGAACTGCCAGTGTAATCTGTGGTTGGAATTATTGTTATTGTTATTGTTACAGTCGTGGAAATGGCCATGAAGGGTGAAGTAGTGGTGATGGAGATGTGTTGACTGTACATAAGCTGAGGAGCTAACCTGTTGTAAGCGGCATGCACAATGTTGTGTATCCTTTTCAAGACGCTGAGATCAACCCCGCGTTGATTTTCAAGACAATTTTACGTTCAGTAGTTTGCCATTGCTTTCTGAACGAGAAATCATCATTTAAGTACAAAATAATGGCTGTATAGGGATTGAACCCTCTAATCCGCCATCAAAGCACCGGAAGTTTAAGAACGAGCATTCTGATACGAGCGTCGACCTCTTAGTGGCATTGATACCAAGATACTGGATTTAGGTGTCTGAGTCAAAAACCGACACAATGGTGTCTCTATTACTTTAAACTGCTGTCGTTGGTTTTTTCTGACGTTTTAATTTTGTAGATCTATTGCGAGATGACAGGTGGATTCACAAAGGCGAAAGCTGTGCTCATGCAGGGGTAGCTGTTGCGGGGTTTTCACACTGAGCAGAAAGGTTTGTTGTACTGCCGAATAACGCTGAGCATATACACAGCTTCTAGCTTTCACACCGGGTGTTTACGTACGGCTTCTTTGATGTGGAGGTTCGGAATTTTGTTATTAATAGATTGATAAGCACAGGCGAAATATATAGTTCTGAGATAGTAGCATTCACAATTAGTGTTGCAGCAATAGATTGATAAACATTGGATACATATAGTTATGAGAAAGTCGTATTCACAGTTAGTGCTGCAGTAATAGACATATGAACACAGGCGAAATAGATAGTTCTGAGATAGCTGTTTTCACAAATAGTCTTGCTATCTTGACAGTATGATGGATTAGTTTTATTCACAAGTTATTCACGTGATTAATTCATCACTTAAGAAGCGCTTAACCGCGAAGGAAATGTAGTTCCAGGGACAAACGTTGCGAATATCTTGGAATGCCAGAGTAACTAAAAGCGATAGCCTCGAAGTGGCTAATGAAACTAGAATATTATATACAAGTATAAGAAAGATTGATTGATTGATTGATTGATTTAGGAATCGACATCACAGCATTCGGGGCATTCCCATAAGTGCTCCGTCCCCATCCTCAGCAGCCAGCGAAGAGTTCCAACACCAATAGTACCAGTAGCAATCTGATTATAAGTCCGTCTCGCCTTTCCTTTGAGCCTTGAGCGTCGGCCAGATCCCCTCGTCACTCCTCGCTGTCTCATTCTTGCCAGACCATGGTAATCCATTTGCTCCTCCGAGGTGTGCACGTGCTCCCACAAGGCCGCAACCACGTATAAGAAAGAGATACCCAGCAAACCTTGGTCATGTGCTGAGAAGAGAGGCGTTGGAGAACATCGTGACAACTGGAAATTCCAGTAGGGGAAGAAGCAGACGCAGACAAAGAGAATTGATTCTGGATGGCCTTAGTCGGCGGCATGTAGGAATATCCTAGGTAGAGTTGATCCTGAACACCAAGGACCGAGATACGTAGAGAGACATGTTCGTCTACGCCAGTTAACAGTGGACAAGATGAAGATCAATTCACTTGAGGTATTCTTTAGTCATGCTGAGCTAGTTATAACAAGAGTCGTGTGTTTATTACTATTCGACGGCACTACGGAAACATTAAGTAAGTTTAATTAATTTAGACTGGGGTTGTAATGACAAATAAATCTAAACACTGGACAACACAAGACATTTCAGGTCTTTTTGAATTAAGAAGACTGGCAAAGAATCACCACAAGAAACATTAATTACATAAAGAAAGAAACCATTCCTCAACGAGGAATAAAATAGAATTGTAAAACAAAAAATGACTATAACAAAACATTGCACGAGAAAATGAACACATCAAAAATACGTAGCTGCATATATAAATAGTATATCAAATCAAAGGACGGACATTCGAGGCGATAAACCAAAAATAAATAGAAATATCGAGACCCGTCCATAATAACAAGTGTGGTAGTCTTGCAAATGAAATATAACACGGCAAAGCACTAAAGCAGGCTATTTTCCTGTAGTCAGGTACACAGTACAACTACAACATGACGCAGATCAACTAACAAAGATGCCAAACATGATAATTAAAGAGGAGAAAACACCTAAACTATCCCCAGGTCAGTTTTCACCAAAACATGTAGAACATTTTATTTTTAACCCGGAATAACAGAATGCGAATCGTACAGAACAATCTGTTTAATTAGTCAGGTTACAAATATACTCTTTCGCAATCTAATGTGAAATGATAAGAGTTCAAATACTTACAGGAAATTTCAAATAATTAGTTTTGGTTTATTGCAGAAAAGGGTACACAAAATGCACAAAGGGGGACTTCGAAAAAATTTGCTTTTTTTTTTGTTGCGTATCCCTTACGGGACGTTGCAGTCAACACCAGCATTTTCAGCTACTGTTGATGTACTAGGCAAGTGTTACGTTCAGTAGTTTGCCATTGCTTTCTGAACGATCCTTTCGAAAAAACCAGCACCGCCATTTGCTGGACAAGAAATAATACTACACAAACTTCATTACAATATTAAACGACAGAGAAGATTGGAGAGTCATGGTCGCAAATGGCTGTTCAAGAACCACCACCCAAAGAAGAAGGACAGCAGCTGCAACAGTAGCAGAAGACAATAACGATGAAGTAGTAGTAGCAGCAGCAGCAGCAGCAGCAGCAGCAGCAGCAGCAGAAGAAGAAGAAGAAGAAGAAGTGGAAGAAGAAGAAGAAGAAGAAGAAGAAGAAGAAGAAGAAGAAGAAGAAGAAGAAGAAGAAGAAGAAGAAGAAGAAGAAGAAGAAGAAGAAGAAGAAGCAGAAGAAGAAAATAATGATGATGATGATGATGATGATGATGATGATGATGATGATGATGATGATGATGATGATGATGATGATGATGATGATGATGATGATGATGATGAATAACAACTTTAGCAAAAATAACAAGAACGGGACGTCCCGTTTAAAAGTTGTGCACTTAATAAAAAAATTTAAAAAACACGACATTTGAACATCGCAATGAGCAGACCAAGACGCGGCTGCCCTGGTAATATTATTAAGAAACGTAAACCTACCCAGATGTACTGTGGATGGAATTCGTCTAGAGGATGCGAACATACTAACCTCTGGGGAGCATAACTAGATGTGATACACTTCACTCAGAAGATGAACGAAGAAGAAGACTAAGAAGAGTTCAACGACAATGTGTAAATGCGCGCATACACCTCAAATTTCAAAGTACACGGATACCAGGAAAGATTTATTCTCTGGCCGGATAAAACAGAGCTAAATGTCAGTGGCGGGAAAGTCTGCAGGATCTGCCCAAGACAGTGAAGTTCACGCCAGATTAAAACTGCAGATAACGGCCGATTCCATGCCAACGAATTGAAGATTATCTTTATTTTACGGCTGACAGTAGGTATTATTTGCCTTTTGTCCATCTATAATTTAACCTCAACTTATGTCCTCGATGTAGGCACATCTTACTGATTATCCAAGGCCTGAACACTAAAACTTCGGGAGGAAAGTGGGGAAGATATTTTACAGTGGCATAGTTGTTAAGCGTTTCGCCTCTCGCTCGGAACATGAGGGTTCGTTTCTGGATCCAGTTATTCAGTTCGCGGGGGCAGTTTCCTCCGTACCCCTTGGTTGTTGTCGATGGAGCTACGGAGTTCCTGCTCTGTGCGACACTTTCGACAGACCGTGGTAGCTAAAGCCACTGAGCAATTTGGGTAATACCTGGTGAAATAAACACCGACCTGTTTGCCTTTAAACTTTAAACTAAAGTCTCCGATTAAATCAACTTTCACGTCAACAGACCAACAACCAGCTTGTTGATTACTTTTATAGTAAGCCTTTTAACATAATCGAAATTTGTCTTCAAGTCGCTACTTCACACTGCAACAGAACATTGGAAACCTTAAGACAATTATCAAGATAAAGAAATGCGTGATAACAAGGGAGATCTGGCGTCGACTTAATCACACAACTATTGATTATACATACACTCACCTTATCCCACAACTACTGATGATGCTCACACCCACCTGATCCCACAACTATTGATTATGCTTACATTCATCTGATCCCACAACTAGTCATCATGTTTACAATGCCTACTTTGCAATTTGCATAGCACTATATAGAAATTAATTTAACATAAAGATGATTCTAAAATAGGCTTAAAGTCGTGAGAATCAAGTTCGATGCAGCGTGTATTTTGCTCCCTTCTAGCTCTATGTGTCTCTCCGCATGGTTGCTAACAGCAAGCCGAAACCGTTGCACAGTGCATGAATTCCTTACCACCGGCGAGGACATCCGCTCTCCGAAAAGTTGCTCTCGCTAACCGAATGCTAGAGTCCAAAGGCGAACCCACTGCTTTCTGAGTGTGAGGCGGAGCAACTAACCGCAAAGCGAAAGAGCTGCCCACAGCACTAGCTCCGTAGCTCCACTGAATACACCAAGACGTCTCTGAAACATTGCATTCGTCAACCGAATAACGGAGTTCAAAAACCAAACCTAGAACTTCGCAACGAAGGCGGTTTAACCACTTGGCCACAGAAACATACAACAAACAAAACACACACACACACACACACACACACACACACATACACACACACACACATATGCACACCGAATGTTGCCGGCGTGTTGAGATTATTGTCGCAGGCATTTATTTGGTCCTAACTATATCCATCCATCCATCCATCCATCCATCCATCCATCCATCCATCCATCCATCATGTGCCATGCCGATAAGCGTATGCGGTCATGTCTTGCCATCTCACTCGATCACCAGAGTCGTGGATCAGCTCCGTGTTTCTGTCTTACCATGCTATGTGGCCAAGCCATCCAGGTATTTACTTCTTGGTCTTCCCCTTGGTCTCTTCCTTCGATCATGCCAGTTGTCACCAAGTTGTCCAATTCATTTCTTTTCATAACATGTCCAAAAATGTTTGACTGTCTACGTCTAATGTCTTTAATTAGTTTACGACCTTCATTTGTTTCTTGAAGGACTTGCTCAATGGTTTTTCTGTCTGTCTGTGGTATTATTTGCATTTTCTTCAGAAACCACATTTCCACAGCAATCAGATGTTTTTCAGCTTGTCTGTTCATTGTCTACGCTTCACATCAAAACAGCAGTACAGGTTCTATATGGCAAGTCAACACTCTTTTTCTCGTTTCCATTGGCATCGTTTTATTGGTCAGTATGTTTTTCATCTTGCAAAAGGCTACGTTCCCTATGGCAATTCTTGTCTTAATTTCTTCAAGGCATCTCCCGTCAGATGTTATGACTGTTCCGAGATAACTGTACCGATTCACGTGTTTAAGAATATGCCCATTTACGTGTATATTACATTGTGGAGTTTCCTTCTTCTTGTCGTTTAACTGATTAAATGTTATGGGGTGATTAATCGTCTCAAGTGACTTCCCGTATTTGCCATAGGCTTATATATCGTCGAAATGCTGTCATTGCAAAATGTTGTCTCAATTAAAATATCTATACAGTTGTTTTTCCTAAACAACCACCTTCACTTTTATATATAATACAACATGTCTTCAACCATACTAACAACTGTTAGGTCATAACTGTGACATACTTCTACTTCCCAATTAACAACATCCTTTTGTGTTCGCTCCAATCCTACATTTTGTTTGGCACTGAATCTATTAATGTATTGATTTATTTATTTGGTTGTTTCGGTATTTGAGATGTAAAGATTGAGCACAACCCACTACTGGCAACGCTGATCGTATTCCGGTACGAACCTAAGGCCTTGTCCACGTCAATTTTGAAGCACTAACTATTCGAGTTTCGCTCTCGTTTGAGCTCGTAATTAGGGCACATCCATTGCTTCCAAACTGACGTGGACAAGGCCTTAGGTTCATACCGGAATACGATCAGCGTTGCCAGTTGTTGGTTGTGCTCAATCTTTAAATGTTTTGATTGACAGGTGATTGTTTCTGTTCTACTTCCAGTTATCCACACTGTTGATGGCTACAACGCATTATTTTTGCCCACTTGACGAAAAAGTGTGACAACAGTTCGCACATACATGTACACTTGCATACGTACACACATACATTCGTAGATAATACATATGCATATATTCATGCATATTCGCACACACGCACAAACATGCAAGCTTGCATGGATGTTCGTCCATCACGAGTGATGAGGACTATTCATTCATTATATCTTTATCTTTGATTTGATGAAGAACGAATAACTTGCGCTTTAGTTTGGATTATAGCGAGGTAGTGGTCGCGCAACTCCATCGACCTCGCTCTCTCGTCTGTGTCCATCTGGTTCCAGTGGCGAGCATGGCAAGACGGCTGGAGACGGACACAGATGCAGTGGACGATAGGCTGCCACGGCCAGTTATCCCTGTACATATTGGCTTTCGAGAGCCTCGTGCAAACGGCCCTTCCGTCAATTCCTTTAATTTTCAGCTTTAAGACCAGCGTAGCGACAGCGAATGAGCGTATGACTACTGATAGGATCAACCAGATATCCATCGGATAGACGGACTTCCGCCAGAACAGACCACACACACATGCGATTAGCGAGATTCTACCACATAAAATATTGCTCGTCTGAGTTGCGAACAAATCTGCCGATTTACGGCAGAGCCTCAGCAGTTCGCAATGTATGACTGCTGGCAGGACAGACTATGCACGCACACGCAAGCCAAGAGTAGCATCGCTAAAGCGCGCCCTCCCAGTACAAGGTGATACATGCAAAACCACTGGACGCCTACCGACGAGCTTCCAAGCTACGCCGGCAGGACTGACCGAAAAGCTATACCAGTTTACTGAGTGCAGGCCCACTACTCATCGAGAGAGAGAGAGAGAGAGAGAGAGAGAGAGAGAGAGAGAGAGAGAGAGAAAGAGAGAGAGAGAGAGAGAGAGAGAGAGAGAGAGAGAGAGAGAGAGAGAGAGAGAGAGAGAGAGAGTGGGTGCTTATCGAGACTTTGTTGAACGGTCGTACACATTTGCTCTTTTGCCCGCTCAAACCACGACCCTGGCTGCACGATGCTGTTACATTCTCGAAACGCCTGCCTCGCTAACTTGCGTTGGCTGGGAAGATCCCATTTTGGTGCACATCACACAGCCATCCGAGACAACGAACGCTAGACGCGGAACTGATCTTGCGAACCAGACCAGCCCTCACCATAAACAGATTTCAAATGAACGCTCCTAATATATATATATATATATATATATATATATATATATATATATATACATGTGTGTGTGTATTTGTGTGTGCATGTGTGTGAGTGTCTGTGTGCCTCTGTGTGTGTGCGTGTGCGCGCGCGCGCGTGTGTGTGTGTGTGTGTGTGTGTGTGTGTCTGTGTGTGTGTGTGTGTGTGACACGCCTTCTGTAGAGAAAGTGCCATCTGTGAGAAGAGCTTAAGTAAGAAACAAATACAAATGTTACCTTTCCCGTTCACATTAGTGATGAACTACATGAATGCATGTGTTTGCCTGATGCACGCATTCATTTGGCAACCATACTGTCATATAATCCATCTCTGAGACAAGCCGCGTTCATCAGCTAGCATAAAGACACTCAGCGAACACTTAATTAGTCCTAGTGAGCAAAGTTTACAGAATCGTGTTGTCGATACACATGCTATCTACACGACGACCTACAGCCAGAAAGGTCAACAATGGCAACATGGGCAATGCACATCGTATACAAATAAACATTTTAAAATGTGAATGCCCTTTGCAGGACGTGGGAATAAACTTTAACGCCAGATTGATTTTTTTTCTGGGCAATTTTACCTTCAGTAGTTTGCCACTGCTTTCTGAACGAGAATTCAACGTTTAAATCTAAATTATAGGTGTAGAGAATGAACCTCTTAACCCGCCATCAGAGCAACGGAAGGTTAAAAGATAGTAAAGCAAAATCTATGTTGATAACAATCAGAGAAAAGCTTAATTAACCTTATTTCAATTACCACAATAATAATTGGTGTTTGCTTCCATCCATCATGTGCCATGCCGATAAGCGTGGGCGGTCATGTTTTGCCATCTTACTCGATCAATAGAGTCATGATTCAGCTCCGTGTTCCTGACTCGACCAAGCCACGTGGCCAAGCTATCCAGGTATTTACTTCTCGTTCTTTCCCTTGGTCTCATACCTTCGATCTTGCCAGTTGTCACCAAGTTCCCTAAGTCATTTCTTCTCATAACATGCCCATAAAATGTTGACTGTCTACGTCTAATGTTTCTAATCAGTTTACGATCTTCATTTGTTTCATGAAGGACTTGGTCATTGGTTTTTCTGTCTGTCCATGGTTTGCTTACTTGTATTAATTATTAGCGTAGTTATGATTTTTGTTGTTCCCACACGTTTATTATGCATACATTGTTTTTTTTTTTTTTTTTTTTTGTCTCTGCTGCTTAAGATTCACTTAATAAGAGATGTGTGAATGAAATAACATACTAAGGAGAGACACAAGTAGGTTATATCAACTTCCATGTGATTTCACAAATTCCTGCATCAGCTGACTTTTTCATCCATATGACTACTGCGGCTGGCCGAGTGGCTCTAACGCCGGATTCTCCTTCGGGAGACCCGGGTTCGAATCCTCGGTAAGGTGTGAGTTATTTCTGTCGGGGGCAAAAAGAAAATTCTAACCTGCACAGTTCGCGGCGACTGCATTAGCCAGGCGATCTTAATGCCTCAGGCTCAAGACCCCCCTGTCATACACCGCAAGGTACTATATAGGCAGTAAATAACAGTTGACAGATTCATTTCATTGACGTCATTATCAATGTTCTGTTGTCAGCTTCACGTTGTCACAATGTATGATGAGACAGGTGAAGACAGGCATGCTTCTGGCAAGTTGGCAGGCTTCAATTCAACAATCAAACATAGAGAGTATCCGCTAGATATTTCCCAGAGGACATGCTGGGGTGGTGGGAAACGAACTGGCGGACAGATTGGCTGAGTCTGCGACGCTAGGTGGGGTATTGGTGCATGATAAGGCAGACGTTGTCTGGGCCCTTTGGGGTCGTATGTATTGTGCAGAAGAAAGGGTAGATAATCACAGCTTGGAGAGAATGGTGCTGCAGGGAGAGACCAGAGGATCTGACTGACATTTAAGGACTCAGAGGAAAGGTATGACGGACATATAATCAGAATGCTACTGGTACCGTTAGTATTGAGACCGTTCGCTGGTTGTTGAAGATAAGGACGGAGCACGTATGTGAATGTCTCGAGTGCTGTGGTGTCGGTTCTTGACTCACCTCAGCTCAACCATTGTTCCTTCTCCGTTGTACCTTTCCCGCGAAAATGATTCTCACAACACTTACTGCAGCTCTGTCTTTCATGTATTCACCTTCATTATCTGGTTGGCGGGCGCGCTATCAAAGATGGGGGATTAGTTAGTTTAGTTTAGTTTAGTCGATGGATCAACATCACGGTACACAGGTGTAACCCATAAGTGCTCCGTTCTACTCCTACCTCAAGACTGAGTCTGGAGAATCTCAGCTCAGTGCACGAACTCCGTAGCACCGGCGAGGATCCTGAAATTCTTTGGGTAGATTTTTAACTATAAATTGTGTGTCCAGGCAGCGCTGTAAGGCTACTCTTTTTCGATTTCCAACTGCCAAGGCATTAATTTACATGTGCAACAATACACACAGGCGTCCGATCTCACTATTCAGAGACCAGGGGAAATTTTATTACTAGAAGTCTACGTGAAAAACATCCCGGCCCTCACCAGGGCTTGAACCTGGGACCTCTAGCACTCGAGGGGGACACCATACCTCGAGACAACTCACCCCCTCCCCCAGATGAGGGCGAACTGCGCTGGTAAAGTCAAGAGCACGGTCGGACGCGGGTTTGATGCCTGGGCTCGTCACTTGCCAAATAAAGGGAAAGATTGGCCATCTATTACCCCTTGTACCCAGGCCTATACAATGTCATAGCGCTCTCGCCACACAGGCCCCTAGCAGGAAACTACTGTGGGATAAATGTATATGTTTTAATAACCTCGATGGTCACCATATGAGTAGACGTCATTACCAGTGCCATGAGGTACTGACGTAAAGTATACGTCATTACCAATGTCATGAGGTCGTGACGTAAAGTATAAGCCATTACCAATGTCATGAGGTCGTGACGTAAAGTATAAGCCATTACCAATGCCATGAGGTGGTGATGTAAAGTAAACGTCATTACCAATGACATGAGGTGGTGACGTAAAGTAAACGTCATTACCAATGCGATGAAGTAGTGACATATATTATACGCAATTACCAATGCGATGAGGTAGTGGCGTAAAGTAAACGTCATTACAAATTCGATGACGTGGTAACAAAACGTATAAGTCATTAACAATGCCATGACATAGTGACATAAAGCATATATCGTTAACAAGAATATCACCTGCGTTGCGTAATTTTGGCAATGTGCACTTAATGTGTTGTATTATTATATATGTTACATTAAATGAAATGAGAATCGGTGGCATAATGTGTTATGCGTTAAACTACTTAGACAGTAGTCCGGGGTCAGTTTGCAGTAGAGTCAAGTTTATTTTTTCTAGCAGTACAGTTCTGAGCCTAAACCCAGTCTCATGAAAGTGGGTACTAGTCAATTATGGGACTAACATGGGTTTTACAGGCGAGATGATCGACATCATTGCCCCAGGTTTTATCCTATATGGCTCGGTCTCTTTCCGCAGGGAGGCCTGCCGAAAGCGTCGCACTAAGCATGCATTCTTTAGTTCCAGCGACGACACCCCAGGAGTCTCCGAGAAAAGTGCACCTGTGAATCGAACGACGCAGGCCGGAATCGAACCTACAATCTTCGGAGCGCGAAGCAGGCAACGTAACCACTTCGCCAATGAGACTCAAAAATGTACGGGACTTTGGGAAGGAATGGCGACTAGTAATGGAAATGGTCATCACGCGTCATACATCATTGTTCAGAACTGTGATATGTGAAGATCAAACACTTTACATGGTAAAGGTACTATCTGCCACGAGACTCCCGTCACTTGTATATTAAATTAAAGAACCAAATGACTGCCCTCCAGAACACCTCCAAGGGAAACACTGAGGTTGTGCAAGCGGGAGACCAATACCAAAAACACACACACACACACACACATACACACACACACACACACACATCGAGAGAGAGAGAGAGAGAGAGAGAGAGAGAGAGAGAGAGAGAGAGAGAGAGAGAGAGAGAGAGAGAGAGAGAGAGAGAATAATTGTTGCCGAGGTTTTAATATGAGATTAAATTACTATATATCTTGACAAGAGAAGAAAAGAAACAAAATCATTATTACAAACCTGGGATTATGGTAAACATTACTGAATGAGATCAAGATCAGACAATTAAGGTACTTCTTCGGCTACAGAAAGAGACACAGCTCATTGTTAAAAGCTGTTCTGGGAGGAAATGTGTATGGGAAACGAGCAAGAAGACGACAACGCTACATGTGTGTGGTATAGGGATAATTTGACGAGCTCTTCAATTGATGCTGTGTATAAAAGATTGCTGTTGCACGAGGACAAACATCAATCACTACATGACTGACGAATCAAGAATATATTTCGACACTAGCAGGAAGGATCGTGGCAGGGGACGGAGTAGAAGCGTACGTAACCAATTGGCCACCGTGACCCATACTTTACGACATCTTGGCTGCCGGACTCATGGTCTTCGTTTCGAATTCGCATCGAGGCCGATTTATAAATCTGACATGAGCTCCCAGATCGACCCAGCCCAAAACGGATCCCAGAAAATGTCTTGGAAAGTAAATGCTGTCTAAATGATATTGACCACATCAACCCTCAATGCCGATTAGTCTATAGATATGGGACTAGCAACTGATGACCAATAGTTCTTTTCTTGTATTTTTCTTTTCACTTGTCTACATCTTCTAATGAAGACGAAGCACTTATGGGCAGGTCCCGGATGTAGTCACGTTGGTGTCAGATGACCATTTCTGAGGATGGTAGCTAAACAGCTTATCTTGCATATTAAATTCCCGGTGTGCAGATGCCAAGGTAGCGGGTTCAAACCCTACGTTTGTCAGTTAGATTAAAATGTTGACCTCTTGCTCTTGACTTGGAGGCGTAAATTAAAGTACATCAGAAATCGGAATGGGTTCGCCCGGTGACGAGAGAATGCTAACGCACACGCAAAAATCGGCCCAGTGCACTAGAAGTAGAGGCATGTGTATGGACTAGGCTTGAGTTCAAAGTGAACTAATGAGAAAAACAAAATGTCCAGTTATTGAACAGCGAATATGTTTTAATAAATTGTTCACCTTGAGGTCAGCGTGATTGAAAGGATATGAGTGCTCGCTCTTATATTGCACATGTGTTGATTTGGGCGGTGGGGGTGTTAGTGTGTTCATTGCCTGCATCGGTCAGTTATACTTAAACGTTTACTTCTCGTTTAGAAAGTAATGGCAAACTACTGAATGTAACATTGACTAGAATATGAACATGGGGTTGATCCTAACGTGCCCTATAGACTATGCAACATTTGTACAATATTCAGTTAAAACAAGAACTATCGCGGGCATGAATAATTTCGTACCAATATGTTACCTGCTATTCTAGGATCAAATCCATATCCAGGTTTCGATAAGAACAATAATCCAGAACCAAGAACACAACAAAGAGCATATAAGTCGTTTAGATGTACAGCAAGAATATAATTCCGAGCACTTGCAAACGGCTCTGCTGAAAAGCTCTCGCCTCATCCTCGCCCGGGAGCAACAACTAAATGCGTGCACCAGCTGACTACAGGTAAGAAGGAAGGAATTAACCCATCTACGTGGAAAAAGACAGTGACCTCTAACCTTTCCTATGTATTTCGGTTCCTGTATTTGTGGACGAAAAGTGTTTTTTTTAGCTGCCTGATCAAATAAGCAGTCAGTGATACTATTTTAGCCATTTTTATAACGGGAGCAAGTTGATGCAGATGCGAACAATGGAAACAACAATGACAGACTGGTTGGGCCCCAGACGAAAGGTTTTACTAAAATGGAAAACACATCGCATGAAGTGGGGAATGAAAACCATACGAAATGAAAAGACATCGTATGGCAGGTGAACACAGAAATTATACAGATACAAAGCACAACGTATGTAGAGGAAGCCGTCGAGAAAGGAAGGTAGGAAGTTTGATGCAAATGGTGCAAGACATAGTTACTAGATATGAAACGGGTGCAGCAGGTATAAATATACTAACTGATGCTACGCAATAACGAAGTCAATGACGTCTGTAATGGTACTGAACACATCAGATAACAAAAAAATACTAGGGATGTTCTAATAAAAGACAGAGAACTACATCTGTTCCATGTGGTCGTAGCGATCGATTCGGCTGAGCGGTTTAACGCTCTTAATCTTGCTCTGCTAGCCGCGACGAAGGGGGGTTCATTTCACACACCGGTCAGTAGGACTTAAATGTTGACTTGGGGATGTAAATGACAATTACCGGTGTAGTCGGAGAGGTCTCGCCTCATGTTTAAAGACATCAGCAATAGGAGAAGCTAACCAGTCCCGTGTAGAAGTACATAGACATAGTATGTACATGGATTACTCGAGTGTAATGCGAGTGAACGGCATAAATAGTTAGGACTTGCTTGAGTTTTCAGGATTCTGTCTTGGATATCTAGACATTTTCCCTCAGACACAGCAGGGCTACCAGATCTCGGAACATCTTCCACATTTCACGTAGCAAGAAATTTATTTGACAAATTTATAACCGTGATGCGATAAAGAGGGTGTTTATCAGGAAATCTTGCTATAAATCTTTTAACAACCATCCGTGTGTATCGTTCGCCGTTTTGAAACACTTGGTCAATCAAAAAACATTCTTTCTTCCGTTGATAACACCATTCTGTTTGAAGTGCAAACACTTACTCCAGCAGACGACAACAATTCGTTGCATATTACTTCGCGACGGACTATGGAGCAGATTATTCGATGACATTATGTACTTCATTTTCTACATACAAAGTTTAGTGAGACTTTACAAGCACCCGGTATATATATATATATATATATATATATATATATATATATATATATATATATATATATATATATATATATATATCCAATGGCACCTTGCCGTCTTGACAGACGATAGTTTGTGCTTTAAAAAGGCATAATAACTTTTACCTATGACGGTAGCGCATGTGACTGATAAGGGCAATTTGAGCTGTAAATGTCCGTTCACAGTGGGTGCAGGTGAACACGTGGTCATTTCCACCATCATGCACCATCTTACGTCTTAAACGCTCGGTGTGTAACTTATTTGCAATAATTTTCTCCTTTGTCTTTATTCCATTTCTGATGTTTGCCCTCCATGCAACACGTTCAGCGGCGACGTGTTCCCAATGTGCATTATCAATGCCTGTATCAATCATGTCCCGCTTACACACATCTTTGTATCGTAGTAGAGGCCGACCCTGAGATCTCTTACCCATCTGTAATTCACCAAAAAAGATGTCCTTTGGTATTCTACCATCATCCATCCTCCTAAGATGTCCTATCCATCTAAGTCGACGAAGACTGAGCATGGAATAAACTGTCACACAACCTGATCTTTCCAATAATTCAGTATTTGTGATTTTGTCTTGCCACTTAATACCAAGAATTCTTCGCAGACACCGCATATGAAAGCTGTTTAAATGTTTCTCTTGGTGTGAGTAAGTTGTCCAGGTTTCACTGCCATAAAGAAGAGTACTAAGGACACAGGCTTGATAGACAAGGACTTTTGTTTTTGCAGTAAGCTTCCTGTTCTCCCACACTCTTTTTCTTAACCTGTTCATTGTTGTTGCTGCCTTACCAATCCGGATGTTGATTTCCTGATCTAGGGATAATTTGCTATTTACCATTGATCCTAGATATGTAAAATGGTCTACCATCTCTAGTTCGGCGTCGTCAATAAAGATTGATGGTACCCCATGTGCACCTTGAGACATAATCTGTGTCTTCTTTTTGCTAATTGTTAAACCAAATTCAGAACAAGCATTGGAGAATGCAGATAGTAGACATTGCAATTCTTCCTCAGAGTGGGTCGTAACTGCAGCATCATCTGCAAAAAGCAACTCTCTGATCAGTACCCTCCTAATTTTGGTCTTGGCCTTCAAATCTCTGAGCATTGTAGAGGCCGCCATCTGAGCGTGAGTGAATGTATATACCACCATCCTGATCACGAAAGGCATATTTCAGTAGAAGTGAAAAGTATATTCCTAAGAGGGTGGGAGCTAGTACACAACCTTGCTTAACTCCACTCTTGGTTTCAAATTCTTCAGAAGTTGCACCATCAAACTTGATTATACCCTTCATGCCTGTGTGGAACGATTCCACTATGGACAGAAGAGTTGGTGGGCAGCCAATCTTCTTTAGTGCCTTGAATAGACCCTCACGACTGACCAAATCAAATGCCTTTGTGAGGTCGATGAAGGCAATAAACAGTGGTTGATTCTGTTCACGGCATTTTTCTTGCATTTGTCGCAATGAGAATATCATATCAATGGTAGACCGGTTCTGTCGAAAGCCACACTGTGATTCAGGGTAGACTTGATCTCCTAGGACTTGAAGTCTGCGCAGAACAATTCTGGCAAATACTTTTCCAACAATACACAGAAGTGAGATACCCCTATAGTTGTTGCAGTCGCTCCGAACTCCCTTGTTCGTGTACAGTGTTATGATGCTTGAATCTTTGAAATCCTGTGGGACTTGTCCTTCTCGCCAGCATAGCTCTATTAGCTGGAGGGTCTGTAGAGTGAGTGTGTTTTGCCCACTCCTTATAACCTTTATTGGAATCCCATCCTTACCTGGAGCCTTGCCAGATGCAAGTTCATTTACAAAACAAGCTTAACGTACTCTGCAGCTCAGCTGTGGAACAATCTTCCACATGAAATAAAAGACATCACCAATCCCCATACATATAATCGCAAATTATTTGAACACTATCTCAGTACGGATTACCTTCCCCCTTAATAATAGAAGTAATAATAATAATAAAACCCTAGTATGACAGCCAGTCCCCTTTTGGTAGGCCAGTATATGCCACATAGCTAATAACAAGTGCCACACCAGTTATTACTATTACTGTGTCGTGTAGTATTGATTTTAAATTATTCCACATGCCTTTATAATGCATATCTTTTATATTGTTGCTGTTTTCAGTTAGCCTTGAATGATGTGTGAATGGTATAATGTATGAAAGAGAGTGATAAAAGGGCAGAATGTTAGACGGGCCTGCGTGCCCAATTCTTAACCCTTTGAAAATAAAGTTTTGTTGTTGTTGTTGTGTTGTTGTTGTTGTTGTTGTTGTTGTTGTTGTTGTTGTTTGTTCTTGTACATTGTTATGATGCTTGAGTCTTTGAAATCCCGTGGGACTTGCCCTTCTCGCCAGCATAGCTCTATTAGCTGGAGGGTCTGTAGAGTGAGTGTGTTTTGCCCACTCCTTATAACCTTTATTGGAATCCCATCCTTACCTGGAGCCTTGCCAGATGCAAGTTCATTTATAGCACACTTAACTTCTGTTATGGTGGGAAGTGTGTCCAGGTGGTCAAGAGTTGGTAGAGCCTCTATGGCGTTGAGGGCATCATCCGCTAGTTTGGTCTCACTTGAGTAAAGCTCCAAATAGTGCTCTACCCATCTGTCCATCTGCTGTTTCTTGTCGGTGATGATTTCTCCAGTCAAGGTTTTCAATGGTGCACTTCTTTTGATCAATGGACCACAGGCTTTCTTTATTCCTTCATACATGCTTCTTATATCTCCCTTATCACTTGCGATTTGAATGGATTCACATAACTTGATCCAATAATCATTTGCACACTGCCTGGCAGCCTGTTGCACATCCTTCCTAACTTGCCTTAGTTCACTCAGAGTGTTACGCGTTGGTCTTTCCTTGTTTCTTAAGAGAGCTTTCTTCTTCTTATCAATCAAGGGCTGCAGAGTCTCGCTGTTTGCCGCAAACCAGTCCTGCCTCTTATGATCCACAGTGCCGTAAATCCCTACAGCAGTTTTATAAAGAGTTTCCTTAATTTGACCCCACTTTTTATTTACTGTACAATTGTTTGGTGTATCAGTGAAAGCGTCTTCAAGTTGCTGTTGAAACTGAAAGCACTTTTCAGGATCGTGAGTGTTAATAATATTAATCTTGGGGCTAGATTTGTGTTTAGCTGTGTAGATTCTCTTTGGTCTCAGTCTAACCCTTGCAACAACCAAAGAATGATCCGTATCACAGTCAGCACTGTGGTAACTTCGAGTCAATGATATATGGTTCAGATGTTGTCTCCGTGTGATGATGAAGTCCAGCTGGTGCCAATGGCTGGATCTTGGATGTTTCCATGTGGCCTTATGCATCTCTTTTGTTTTAAAAAAGGAGTTTGTAATACATAGGTCATTACTGGTGCAATGCTCCAGCAGCCTTTGTCCATTTTCATTCATGCGACCGATGTTGTATTTTGCAAGGCACACTGGCCATGAACTCGAGTCCTTGCCCATACGAACATTGAAATCACCGAGCATATAAATGTAGTCAGATTTTAAAACTGCCTTGATCACGGAGTCTAACTCCTCATAGAACGAATCCTTCACATCATCAGAGGAATCGAGTGTCGGTGCATATGCAGTAATAATGGTGGCAAACCCACAAGAGGTTGCCAAGCAGCGCAGGGATAATAGTCTTTCATTTCCTCCTGCTGGAATTGCAATCATTCCCAGTAGCGAATTCTTCACTGCAAAGCCCACACCGTGTTGCCTTTTTTCTGCCTGCCCTCTACCCTTCCAAAAAAAAGGTGTAATTGTTTTCCCTGAGTGACCCTTCCTCAGCGAGGCGAGTCTCCTGCAGGCCAGCAATATCAATGTTAAGACGATTGAGTTCGGCATCAATCACAACCGTTTTTCTCACATCGTCAATATTGGTCAAGTCAGTGGAAAATCCTGGACACATGGTTCTCACGTTCCAGGTTGCGAGCCGTAGCTTGAGGTTTCTATTTTTATTTTTGTTTGTACCTGGTGCAATGGTTTTACAGCCTGCGATTCAGATTTTGTCCTAGCCCCAAGCACCCATTGAAGCAGGCAGGCTGTGGCGGATCAGCACCCAATTGGCTGGGGGGTGCCCAGTTTGAGGCGCGCGGTAGCTGATCAGTGACACCTGTAGGTGTCTCCCACCGTCAGAGGCAACGCGTGGCGCCCCATGTCTACGCCAGTTGACAGGGACTTAGAACCCGTAACAGTTGCCTCTCGCTTTGATTCCGAGACCAGATAAGACTAGGGATGGAGTTATTGCCTCTCCATAGCACAAAGCCTGGGCTAAAATATAGAGATCATGTGTTGCCCATGCAGCATGATCCCTCTCTCGGCCTGCCTAGTTCACTCCAGAGGAAAGGTAACACCCCTACATCTGGAACAAGACAAGCTGCAGAAGCTGCCGGATCAGCAAAGCAATGCTCTAACTGTCCGCCTGTCGGAGCTTCGATCCTAGACCAGCTGCCAACTAAGGCTTAGGGCCTGGTCTGCCCTGCCATGACATTTTGTCTTTAGCTTGCATTTCCTCGCACCAGGGTAAGACTTGTACCCTCCCAATTGCGCTCTTCCGCCCGAAGCCGTTGGCACAATGTGGGGTGTCGGGTTTGGTAAGCGCCGCCCAACGTTCGGCGCTAACAGAAAACAGGTAGTACCGTCTACTATTATACGGTAGATCAGTCATATCTGACTAAGACCTGACACACACAATATATATATATATATATATATATATATATATATATATATATATATATATATATATATATATATATATATATATATATATATATATATATATATATATATATCTGATATATAAAAGGCGATCTCCGTCCGTCTGTCTGTCTGTCTGTATGTATGTCCCTATGTCCTTTATGCGCTCGCGAACGGCCCATCCGATTGAGATGAAATTTTCTACACGTCTTCCTTTCATTCCAGCGCAGCTCACTGTCATATTTTCTTAGTGTGAAATCGGCTACTTACCCAATATTATTTCATTTTTTCATTTTTCATTATAATTTCATATATCTCAGGAGACCTAACTCTGTAAAAGTTATTTCAAGGGGCATAACTTTTCTGTAGAACTTATAGTCATATTGTGGCATCGTTTTCAAAGATTTATAAACTCTTTGTCCATAGTTATGTACCGGCATATGAGTTATAATAAATAATGATACAATCTGTAAGGCATTTTCAAAGTTTTCATAAAAATAATGCACAATGCATAACATTGTAACTCATCTTTTTTTGCTTAAGAAGTTACTGTAGTCATGCAGGTGATTAGAAAGAGTTTTCATTAAAAATAATGGATGGTGTGTGGAAGGACATTCTTTTAAGTTACTTTTTGTTGTTGTATGAATTTAATGAGAACTTATATGACTACTTATATGAATTAAATGAGATGCTCCCCACCAGGGACTGGGCGAAGCCGGACAGGGTCAGGCAGGCAGACAGACAGACAGACAGACAGACAGACAGACAGACAGACAGACAGACAGACAGACAGACAGACAGACAGACAGACAGACAGACAGACAGACAGACAGACAGACAGACAGACAGACAGACAGACAGACAGACAGACAGACAGACAGACAGACAGACAGACAGACAGACAGACAGACAGACAGACAGACAGACAGACAGACAGACAGACAGACAGACAGACAGACAGACAGACAGACAGACAGACAGACAGACAGACAGACAGACAGACAGACAGACAGACAGACAGACAGACAGACAGACAGACAGACAGACAGACAGACAGACAGACAGACAGACAGACAGACAGACAGACAGACAGACAGACAGACAGACAGACAGACAGACAGACAGACAGACAGACAGACAGACAGACAGACAGACAGACAGACAGACAGACAGACAGACAGACAGACAGACAGACAGACAGACAGACAGACAGACAGACAGACAGACAGACAGACAGACAGACAGACAGACAGACAGACAGACAGACAGACAGACAGACAGACAGACAGACAGACAGACAGACAGACAGACAGATAGTCGGTAACGGGAACGAGAACTTAATAGTACCGTGAAGAATGAAGAAATGGGTGTCTGGTATTAGTTCAAGCAATACGCACATACTTGCACACACACACAGACTCTCTCCCTCTCTCTCTCTCTCTCTCTCTCTCTCTCTCTCTCTCTCTCTCTCTCTCTCTCTCTCTCTCTCTCTCTCTCTCTCTCTCTCTCTCTCTCACACACACACACACACACACACATATATATATATATATATATATATATATATATATATATATATATATATATATATATATATATATATATATATATATAAAAGCCATTAGTCGCGGTTCCAACTTCAACACCAACAAAGGTCGTCCCCGTTATGCTCCGTTCCTGTGCAAGTGAATATCACACAAGATGCTCCTCACAGCCCAATGTGTGAAATGTGGAACAAACAGAACAAGCCAACAACCCGCACAGGTACACTGTGCATAATTCCACCGTCAGAATGCCAACACAAAAAGTTATCACGAAAAATACAGTTAATCGTCGATGGAAGCAGCAGTCTCTAGAAAACCAACAGTCACACATTACTGCATAAGGCAATCTAGTCAGTTCTGCGACAAGCCGGTCGCCATTATTCCGAACATGCAGTACACGTTACAAACAAGCGCAAACAGATTATGCCGTGGCTAAGGTCTTGCGAACGCGGTTTGTGAGCCCGTATACCCGGGTTCGAAACACAGCGGTGCTGGTTTTTCGAAAAAGGTATAGGTGCCGGTCGTTCAGAAAGTAATGGCAAACTACTGAACGTAAAATTTGCCCAGGATTCACGAACAGCAAACATGCTGGGGTTGACTGCTACGTCATGTGAAGGACAAGCAACTATATATATATATTGAAATCAGTTATTTCATGTAGGACGGATACCTCTTGAATAAATTAACCCGACTAACTGAGACCAATCCTGGGCTTTGAATGTGATCATACGGAAAGCTAGCTGATCTGAAAGCCACTTAGAAGACACAGGCATGCCAAGCCTCGATGTTTGTTAACGCATGACAGCAGCGTTCTGTAACTCAGGCTTCCCAAACTGTGTTCGTGTAAACAGAGCAAATTAACAAATGTACTCCTGAAAATTTGCAAATAACAACGGCGATTTCTGGCATGGATACTGAAAGTTGTTGTCCTTATCGGAATTCATTATCATCATTTTGCAGGTCCTTTCCAGAACGTTGATCTCCTCACGGCCGGTCAAAAAGCTTCTCGATCTCTGGCCATGTCTCCTGCCGTGTGCACCCCCATGTTCAAGGTTTCTGCAATGTCCTGTGTTCGTCTTCTTGCTGGTTCACATCTACCTTTTCAACCAGGTACCATGAGTAGATGCATAAAGGGGGGGGGGGGGGGGGGGGGGTCCATGTAGTTGCATAGGCGACTATATTTAGACTCTAAACAACCGCTAAGCATACTCTACGTAGATTCTACGTAGACTGAGAGACGGGCTACACTGCTACACCCTGTCATGGGTGTTCCTTGGATGGCCTACTTCCTAAACGCCCCCCCCCCCCTTAGTGTTCAGGGTGGTCCTTGTATGGCCCACGGCTAGAACCCCGGTGACTTTTATTGTACCCCCTGGCCTACGTCCAAAACCCCCTTATGCATTTACTCTATGTCTTCCATTACAGTTCTTTCCAAGTCACAGTAATGTTTAATATGGCCAAAATATTTCAGTTTCAGAGGCAAGGTGCTGTTTATGAGCCAGTTTTTTTCGATGTTCACATCTTGTTGAGTTCCAGCATATTTTTCTACTTGGTATGATGTTCTAAGAACCTTTCTGTAGCATTCGAAGTCTAAACCCTACGTTTTCTTCTTTAGTGATTGCGACATTGTCTATGACTCACTTGGTACATTTATTGAAATAACCATAATAAAAATTTTTATTAATTAGGTTTTTTAGATTTGATTTATGATTTTATTTGTCATATTATCCTGCATTTACAATGTCTATATTATTGCTGTTGCTTAAAACCAATCTAACAAGTGAAGTACGACTGAGATAATGCATGACAGGAGCGAGACAAGAAGAGCAGATTTTCAAATGGACCTGGCTGCCCAGTGTTACACACTGAAAATAACGTTCGTTCTTTCGTTTCTTCTTGTGTTTCTTCGTTCGTTGGAAGTTAAGCAATGAACAGAATCACAATGAAACAATCACAACTTACCGACAATCCAGACTGCATGCACTACGATGTGGTGAATCTGGGTGTTGAGATTATCACAACCCCCAGGACTTACTATTCCGATATGGTAGCACAGTGGCTAGAATGAATGTCTGTCGGCCCCAGAGGCCATGTGTTCGAATTCCCATTGAACAAGAATTTTAAAACTGCCTTGGAACAACGGTCAATCCAAGCTAACATTGGATACAGGGAAATGTCGTCCTAAGTGAAGTGATATTAATTATATTCCCCTATGGAGTGAGGATTGGCCTATAAGGGATTCCATAAGGGTGATGTTACTTTTACTGTACTCTTACAATACAAAGGTAAGGAAGAACAAAGAATATATGAACAGGCATATTCTACTAGCTACATTTCAATAGCATTAACCCACAAACCAAACAATATCGTATTTGATGGTGGTGGGGGGGGGGGGGAGGGGGGGGGGGGGAGAGACAATCCAATACAGTGTCTACAAACCTGGGAATGAACAGAGTTGATGTAAGAAATAAGAAGAGGCAATTGAAATATTTCGCCCATGCCAACGAGCATAACACTCTTATAAGAGCCATACTGGAGTATAAGATTGAAGACAAGCCAGCAAGAGGTAGACAACGATACAAGTGGGAAGATAATATTAAGAGATGAACGAACAGCAATCTGACAGAACGCACAATCAAGTCGAGAGACGGTGTTGGTGATATATTGCATCCAACTTTTATTGTGAAGTTAGTTTGAAGCATATCCTTTACAGGACGTCGCTGTCAACTCCAACATTTTTGGTTGTTTGTGATTTCTTGGCACGTTTACGTTCAGTAGTTTGCCATTGCTTTCTGAACTACTGGAACTCATATTATTCACCACACGCAAGGCGGTCTGCTTCCAAATCGCCCGCAGCTGTGTTTCAAACGCGGTATACGGGATCGCGAGTTGAATTCGTAAGCCTTTCACCACAGCATTGTGGAGATGGCTCCTAATTGAATTGAAACCAACTATAGGTAGTAGGGACATAGTGATGGATTGGGGACATTGTGATGGATTGGTTAACACTCAAAATAAGCTAATCATCAAGTATTCCCTGGGGTCTGAGATCTGAGATCAACTGTGCTGTACCTATTATTAGTATTTTTCTAACATTCTGTTGTGGGTAGGTTTGCTAGTTTGATGATCTCTAAATAAGGAATGTTATATTTATTATGATAAGAATACTCATTTCAGCGATTTCTGGTTTCTTCCTCTGTGCTGCGTGTTAATATAATTATAGTTCTAACATACACAACGCTTATAGTTTAGAATAAAAATACCGGAACTGTAGTAAAGCTGTGGAAATGTAAACAACATAAAATAACATAAAGTAATGCAGTTTCACAGAATAGAATTAATAACAGTAAATATAGAATCTCGGGGAATCAGAATTTATGGCATCTAGATTTTAGATCTTTTCTGGTACGAAATGGGTTAAAATGCTGTAAAAATCAAGACCTTATTGATCTCGTCAGTGCAATGTTTGCAGTTAACCGCACGCCCTCTGCAGGACGCTACCATCAACCCCAGGCTGGGTTTCTAAGAAATATTACGCTCATTGGTTTGGCAGTATTTTCTGAACGAGAGTGTCTCATCTCATCAGCTCATCATGTTCCTCTTCTACCTTGCGGTGTCGAGTTGAAGCATAAACAGCAGGACAACGCCCGTTTATGGGCTTCATGTATCGATATTCCGTGGACTCTGCTATTCCCTCTGTCCATCGTTTACGTGGTAGGCCTCTTCTTCTGCTTCCATTTGGTCTGTATATCATTTCTTGTTGTGGTATACTGTTAGTTGGTAATCTGCTTGCATGGCCAAACCATTTTACTTGCTGCCTTCTAATAAAATCTTGCACTGTTATAACCCCCACTTTAGTCCTGATTTCATCATTTCTGATTTTCTCTCTTCTTGATACATTGAGTATTCTTCTCAGGAATTGCATTTCTGTTGTTGTGATTTTTCTAGTCTCTTGTTCTGTCATTGTCCATGATTAGCATTGGTAGCATAGAGTTGGTAGGAAGATTGTGTTGTATAGAGCTTTCTTAGTAGCTATTGATACATGGGTCAGTCCGATTATACTTTCTACTTTTTTCAACGAGTTGTATGAAAATCCCCTACCGGCTTGCTAGGCCAGTCGCAGGTTTAAGACAAAAATCTAACCAAGGGGAGTCTGTCCCCCTAGCGAGCCAGAACTCCGTTGGCTCATGGCCTCGCGGTCATGGTTTCCCGGTCTACACCGCGGGGAGATAGGGATGACTAGTGTAGTCTGCGGGTCATCGGCAGGCTAATTTTCCCTTTTCACCCATCCTGGGAGAGGCTATCCAATCATATCCCTGCTGAGTGATGGGCCAGGCGCAGTCCACACCTTGAAGACCGAACGAGAATATGTCTTCTAAACATACTAGAAATACTTAAGAGTTGTTTGTGTTTTTTTACATTCCATCATGACCTCATAAGACGAGGGATGGAAAATCTTCGCTGAACATCCACGTGCTAGATGATGGGAAACTCACCACGATATGGCGAATGCAGCTCTGGGGATCGATCATCCATTGAGATCAAATGACAAATCTGCCGATGAGCACCGAATGGCACTAACTTTCCCTTGCAGTCTGAAAATGCTGTCCCAGGCAGAGGTAAAGATCTGTGTTAATGTATAAGGCAAGGGGAAACCACACGTTATCTTCCAACGATTTTATGAACTTCTATACACCAAGGACCGAGATGTGAAGAGAGGCATGAATGCCTACGCCAGCTGGCAAGTCACGTGATGAGGATCATCGGTATATTGTACATGCTCTAAAATTAGAGTGTCTAGTATCAAGGAAGCAATTTGGACAGTGGCACCAGAAACACCGGCTGCATCGTGTCTTCCGTTGTTTTCGGATGCTAGCTGCGGAGATAATAAGCTCAGCTTTGTAAGCTTACTCCAGATGTCTTACTAACAACTATCTTGGTTAGTGGTTCCGATGTTACACTAACTCTATCTAATAAAAGATTGTACTGCTGTTTTTATATTTTTTTTTTTTATATTTTAAAGCAGATTACTACCTGAATGTCGGCTTTCTTCTTTTTATTCTGTGTTTTGTTTCTTCTTCGTTCACCTGTAGACATTAGTATGAAAAAACACAAGACATTTCTCTGGGAAGTAAAGGCGGTCGATGTGATACTGAACATATCACTAATCGAGATCCGAATGGATTATAACAATATGGGGCTAGCACCAGATTCCCGATATTTATGGCTACATTTCCAAACGAAAAAAAATCTACTCAAGACAGCGTGGCTGGGAGTTCACGGTGGACATGTCAAACTGAGCATTTATCTAGATCGAACTCCAGCATACGACTATGAATATAAACTGAGACCATTGATATCAAATGATAGCACGCGTTTCCCGGATTTCTTTAGAGAATATGGAATAGGAGCAGGAGGAAGGGGAGCAATGGCGACTGAAGTGGAAGAAGAAGAAAGAGAAGAAGGAGAAGACTCAAGTGCATGAAAAGGAGGAAGAGGAGGGGAGGAGCAGGAGAAGGAGGAGAAGAAGAAGAAGAAGAAGAAGAAGAAGAAGAAGAAGAAGAAGAAGAAGAAGAAGAAGAAGAAGAAGAAGAAGAAGAAGAAGAAGAAGAAGAAGAAGAAGAAGAAGAAGAAGAAAAGGCAGAATATAGGAGGAGATGGCGAAGGAAGAGGAGAAGAAGAAGAAAAGGAAAAGGAAGAGAAGGAGTTGAAAAAAAGAGAAAAAGAATAAGATTTTCTAATAGCATAATATTTATTGAATATAATGACAGAATAATATAATATAATGACAGAATTAGTAAATTACGAATAAAAGGTAAATGGAAAAATATAACGATGATTAATGTGCATGCACCTACTGAAGAGAAAGAAGATGACGTTAAAGAAGACTTTTATAATGATTTGGAAGATATCATAGAAGAAACCCCCAAACAGGACATCCTGATTGTGCTGGGAGACTTCAATGCAAAAATAGGTAGAAATCAAACTTATAAAAAAGTGGCCGGTATGGAAAGCCCACATACAACTTCAAATGATAATGAATGGAGAGTCATCAACCTGGCAGACGCCAAAGGACTGCAGATTAGCAGTACCAGACTACAAAGAAAGGATATACACAAACAAACTTGGAAATCATGTGACAAGAGAACCTATAATCAAATAGATCACATTGTAATTAACAACAGAAATGCATCAAACATACAAGTTAGAAGTTATAGAGGTGTTGAGTGCCACAGTGACCACTTCCTCGTTGGAGCAAATTTTAAAATAAAACTTATGAGAGCTTTCTATACTAAATTACAAAGATTACACCCAACATATAACAGAGAAAAACTACAAGAAATTACGGTCAAAGAGAAATTTACAGATGAAATAAAATGTAAACTTGAAACTCTGCACCCCTTTTGAGGAAAGTGTTGACCAAACTTGGTTGAATATCAAGAATACAATTTAATCTACCGCAGAAGAATGTCTCGGTGTGTTAACCACCGCATAGAAAGAACAGATGGTTCAATCAAAAATGTGAGGAAGCTGTCATTAGGAAAAAGAATGCCAGACATTTATGGTTAAATGACATCAACAACATCCAAAAGGAAGAGCAATATAGAAATGAATGTAAAGAGGCTACAAAAATAGTTCGACAGCAGAAGCGAGAATATATGAGCAATATAATCAAAGATATGGAAACTAATCACCAGAAAACCGAATCCAGAAAGTTTCTTTTTAAATAACTGAAGTCAATTAAACGAGGGCACCAACACAACACATATGGTTTAAAAGACAAAAATGGGAATATGATAAATACCAAAGAGGAAATGTGCAACACATGGAAAGAATATTTTGTTGAATTACTAAATTATGAATCTCCAAGTAACACTTTCCCACAGGAGGAGATTCTAACGTGTGAACCACAAATTGAAGAACCTTTAAGAAAGGAGACAAGTTCCAGTGTGCAAATTATAGAGGAATATCCCTACTGTCCATAAGCTATAAGATACTATCCGCAGTATTACTAAATAGACTAAAACCATATTCAGAAGACATATTAGGTGACTACCAGGCGGATTTTAGACAAAACAGATCAACAATAGATCAGATATTTATCTTACGACATATAGCCGAGAAAAACTGGGAATATAAAAGAGATCTCCATAACATTTTTGTGGATTTAAAAAAGGCTTATGATAGTGTCCATAGGAATAGTCTATGGAATGCTATGCGGGAATTTGGAATACCAAGGAAGTTAATCAACATGACCAGACTATGCATGGAAGATACTTATAATATAGTAACATTTAAAGGCAGGAAATCAGACCCTTTCCAAATAGCATCTGGCTTGAAACAGGGTGATGTACTATCGCCGCTACTCTTCAATCTGGCTCTAGAGAAAGTTGTAAGGAGGGTAAAGGAGAAATGTGATATTGGAGGAACATCCAAGCTGCTTGGGTATGCAGATGATATAGATATTCTGTGATTCTATGATATAGATGATCTGTTTAAGTCCCCGCTAATCACTGGTATCATGAAGGCTAATAGACTACAATGGCTGGGGCATATAGAAAGAATGGAAGATAATAGGGAAACAAAACTCTGAATGTTCTAGGTATCAGTATAAATTTTGTATGAATGTTCCTGGTATCAGTAGTGTATATCTACAATGTTCTGACTGTTCAGTGATACAACTATCACTTGCTAAACATAAATCTCATCAGCGTGTCCTGCTCAGCAGAAGCCAGGTTCCCGCAAACCAACTTGGGTATAAGCCCAATGTAGCGGACTCTCAGCAACTTCTGTCTTCAAATTCTGAGCCATCATCTTCTAAAATGTGTTAGCTTCACTGTTGAAAATCATAGCACACATACGTGGACCTGTAAATGGAACCTGTAGAATAGAGAATACTATGGTGAGGGCAACTCAGTCCTGGCCGGAATTAGGTGAGTGTAGGTCAATAGCAACACTCAGATCTATAACAGAGATCCGATCTCTGTCATACGGCCAAATAACTCATCATATGATCTGAGACATGGCAACACCAGGAAAGAATAAAGGAACGGGTAGAAAGCCAGCAGATGCTCTACTGGAAGATCCTACCATTTCACATTCCTCTCCCACCTCTCAACCATCTTTAATCTCTCTAATTATTATTCCACTACATTGTCCTCAACTCCCTGAGTAAAATGATATATCACTCAAGCTAGTTGAAGCCACACAATAGGATACTAGTGCCGTCGCTCCTATGATACTTTCTAGCACCGCACTTATAGAACATTCTATCACTAATCATAATACATTATATCACCACACCTATAATACATTATATCACCGCACCTATAATACATTATATCACCGCACAGTACTGTACTCTACTCCTAATCATACTCTAAGTTAGATATGATTAATAGCCTACCATATGCCTATTCCGGTTGCTAATCGAAACTAGGCAATCACAGACTGGATCTATGTCCGCCGATAAATATCAACAATTTGACACCCTAGTTTCTTTCATTGAACACAACTCGGAAAACTGCACCGATATTTCCCACTTCAGAAATCTTGATCGACTAACTCCACTTGTTTACCGCAACGCTTTTTATATGGGCTGGAGTGACGTCACCAAAAATTTTAGACGCTGATCCGTCCCGAATCTGATTTCCTCCTCCTGTTCTAGACTAACTGGAGTCAATCCGCCGTCAAATTTGCTTTCATTTGGGGAAATTCTTTGTCCCGTACATCAATAGTTCAGTTTGTCTGTGAACCACAGAATTCCCCACATCACAGAATCCATCCCGCGTCTGTCCAGACTTTCCGTCTAGCACTTCAAAGGCTACTACCGCCTTGGCAGACGTTTGGCATTGTTATTCGTTTCTCGAACAATCCACATCATAAAGATTCGCCGACCAGGGGTAGACACTTTGACGCGACGTATCTTGTTTCTCAGTTAGAAATGCCGATCGTGTGTAGACAGTTTTAACGACGTATTTTTCTCAGTCTGTACAACATCAAAGGGTCGGTTGTTTTTGCAGACTAATGTCGGGTCTTGTTTGTCATCGATCGCAACTAACAAGTTTATTTTCCGTGACAGAAATATATACCACTACAAATGGCCGTCAGTACTCTACGTACTAACCATAGCAATATACACCACTACAGATGGCACTGTGAACGGAATTTTCCTCGCTTTATCGTAGTGCCCTGTCGGCATTGTGTCGTTCATGTTTCTCTTCTACATCGGGGTGGATGTTTAATATTGAACTAGGCTTGCATGTTCATTCAACCTAAAATGCGTACCAGGAAATATCTTAAGAAGTGAAGGGGACCGGTTTAACACTGACCACTTCATCCCTTGAGTGACCACTGGTCAATAGACAGGCACGTGTCTAGCACCATATATCCGATACGACCCAGGGTGTGTGAAATTGTCATGTACTTTACTTAAAGATGACACTGAGTACACTAAATAATAACCAGGGCGATATATGCCACTGTACATGGCCTTGAGTACAGTAAGTATTCGCCAGAGCAGTACCAGATGCCACAACAGACAGCCCAGAGTACTTAAATGTTAACCAGAGCAATATATGCCACTACACATGGCCTTGAGTACAGTTAGTGTGCGCCAGAGCAGTACCAGATGCCACAACAGACAGCCCAGAGTACACTAAGTGTTAACCAGAGCAGTAAAAAAGAAGCAATGCATTTTAATATCAGGATCATGACCTCTTCTATTTTCATGCGCTTGTCTAAATAAGTGCTTTAAAATCATCCTGTATTGTTTGAGATTCGGATAACTTGCTGTAATTGTCAGTAATGAGCAAATAACTAAGGTTATAGGGACAAGTCATCATTGCCGTACTCATGGTATATACCACACACGAACTCATAAAGATTGAATGCCATAAAACTGCTTGAAACACACAAAAACATGAGAAATGGGTTCCTTTCGCAGACCAGAAAGATGGATTGCCTAGGTTGTATTGATCGTGTGGATGATGGGGCAACCGATAATTGATACTGCATTCTCAGCAAACGCTATTTAACGCTAACTGCACTGCGTTTGATGGTTGAGTTAATAGGAGCCTGTTCATCTGATAACAGGTTGGAAAACAAGCCAGCATGCAACATTACCAGGTTCATTACCGTTATTAACCTGAGGTAGAGTGTCATTAAAACTACGATGTGGGAGAGGCATAGGAGTTTCGGTGCAACAACAGCATTGTGGTTTTGTTGGCTTGGAGTTGTTGGCCCTGGGGCTTCAATGCTGGTCTTTCTTATTTGGAGGTAAATGTAATCCATGGTAAAGGTTTCTGAAGTGAACTAAATGTTGTATGTCTGTGTATGTATGTATGTATGTATGTATGTATGTATGTATATATATATATATATATATATATATATATATATATATATATATATATATATATATATATATATATATATATATATATATATATATATATAACAGGTTACGACAAAATGAATCGAGGTGATCAGTTCTGTTCCCCCGAATTTTCCACATTGATATTTCCAGAAACTCGGTAACTATAGCTTTCAGATTTTATGCTGTCTAGTGCGTCCTCTAGTCTCTACTTCCTTCTTCTCCTTCTATGAGCGCCAAACAATACTATACTATGTGTATTTATGAACTGTTTCAGTGGCCTCAAAGGGTTCCCCAAGTTAGTTACTTAGTTAGTTAGTCCGCGGTTCCAACTTCACGGCAACGGGTCGTTCCCATTATGCTCCGTTCCTGTGCCAGTGAATATCACACAAAATGCTCCTCACTGCCCAATGTGAACAATGGAATAGACAGGAAGTATCAGGCAAGCCAACAGCCCGCACAGGTACACTGTGCTATAACGCCGCCGCCAGAATGCCAACACAAAAGTCCTCCACGAGAAATACAGTTCATTGTCGATGGAAACGGCAGTCACCAGAAAGACTTCATTGACCCGGGTTTTATCCCATATGGCTCGGTCTCTTTTCGCAGGGCAACCCGCCGAAAGCACCGCACAAAGCACGAACTCCGTAGCTCCAGCGACGACTCCCAGGAGTCTCCTGAAAAATGCACTCGTGAACCGAAAAGGCAAACCAGTCAATCCAGCAACAGCAGGCCGCCATCGTTCCGAACTTGCAGTTCACGCTACAAACTGCGAATAGATGTAAAAGCATTCCACGCGAAATTCACAGCTCACAGTGTCGCGCCACGCACTCACTCAGTAGCAGGGCGACGGAACCATAGCCTCCTTAGTCGCCTCTTACGACGTGCATGGTAGGCAACAGTGTTACTATTCTTTGCTCCCCGTGAGGGCCACGGCAACACACGGGCGTCCCCAAATGATTTCCTGTGTAATATGCGTAGTAAATTGAACCGACCAATCATTTCTCTTCTTTGAATGTTCATGAATATACTAGACACAACATTACGGTCTGATGTTTTTCTGTGTTTGTTGTTTTACCTATGCTTAATATAAATTACTAGCTGACCAGGCCCGGCTTCGCCCAGACCCTGGTGGGGAGCATCTCATTTAAATCATATAAGTAGTCATATAAGCTCCCGTTCCCGTTCCCGACTATCTGTCTGTCTGTCTGTCTGTCTGTCTGTTTGTCTGTCTGTCTGTCTGTCTGTCTGTCTGTCTGTCTGTCTGTCTGTCTGACACCTCCCGGCTTCGCACAGACCCTGATGGGGAGCATCTCATTTAATTCATATAAGTAGTCATATAATTTCCCGTCTGTCTGTCTGTCTGTCTGTCTGTCTGTCTGTCCCGCCCCGGCTACGCCAACCTCCGGGTGGGGAGCATCTCATTTAATTCATATAAGTAGTCATATAAGCTCCCGTTCCCGTTCCCGACTATCTGTCTGTCTGTCTGTCTGTCTGTCTGTCTGTCTGTCTGTCTGTCTGTCTGACCCGGCCCGGCTTCGACCAGTCCCTGGTCGGGAGCATCTTATTTAATTCATATAAGTAGTCATATAAGTTCCCGTTCCCGACTGTCTGTCTGTCTGTCTGTCTGTCTGTCTGTCTGTCTGTCTGTCTGTCTGTCTGTCTGTCTGTCTGTCTGTCTGTCTGACCCGGCTCGGCCTGGCTTCGCCCAGCCATTCATTCATATAAGTAGTCATATAAGCTCCCGTTCCCGACTATCTACTGTCTGTCTGTCAGTCTGTCTGTCTTTCTGTCTATTATTAGAAAGAGCACTTGAAAGATCTTTACATCTTCCCCCAACAATTAACTTGGGTAAATGGAGCGTTTTATTTAATTCATATTCGGCCCCTGCTCCGGTTCCCTTCCGAAAAAAGACGACTCGGTCCGGCTTCGCCCAGTCCCTGGTGGGGAGCATATCATTTAATTTATATTCGGCGGAGGGAGGAGGAGGAGGGAGTAGGAGGAGGGAGCAGGAGGGAGGAGGAGGAGACAGGAGGAGGGAGGCGTAGGAGGGAGAGAGGAGGGATTAGGAGGAGGAGGGAGTGGGAGGAGGAGGGAGGAGGAGGGAGGAGGAGGAGGAGGGAGGAGGAGGGAGGAGGAGGAGGAGGGCGGACGAGGAGTGAGGAGGAGGGAGGAGGTAGGAGGAGGAGGGAGGAGGCGGAGGGAGAAGGAGGAGGGAGGAGGAGGAAGGAGGAGGAGGAGGGGGAGGAGGGAGAGGGAGGAGGAGGGAGGAGGGAGTAGGAGGGAGGAGGAGGAGGGAGGAGGGAGGTAGAGGAAGGAGGAGGGAGGAGAGGAGGACGAGGGAGGAGGACGAGTGAGCAAGAGAGAGGAGGAGGAGGGAGGAGGAGGAGTTGAGGAGGTAGGGGAAGGAGGAGGGGGAGGGGAGGAAGGGGGAGAGAGGAGGTGGGATTAGGAGGAGGATGAGGGAGGAGGAGGGATTAGGAGGAGGAGGGCGGAGCGAGGAGGAGGAGCGAGGAGGGGGAGGAGGTAAGAGGAGGGAGGAAGAGGGAGGAGGAGGGAAGAGGAGGGAGGAGGAGGAGGGAGGAGGAGGAGAAGGATGGAGGAGGAGGAGGATGGTAGGAGGAGGAGAAGGAGGGGAGAGGAGGAGGAGGAGGGGGAGGAGGATTATAACGCATATGCCTGTAGATAACTGCAGCGAAAAGGTTCACCTATTTGAGAAATATGCAACAATGTTACATATATAGCAATTCTATTAGAAATTATGTCCCCTCGCTATATATACATTATAATGTAAATTAAATATTAAATAATAAGAAGAAAATATGTTTGTACACTAAAAAAAAACTATGACAGTTGGCAGCACGGGAATGAGAAGAAGACGTGTAGAAAATTTCATCTCAATCGGATGGACCGTTCGCGAACGCATAAAGGACATACAGACAGACATACATTGCCTTTTATATATAAGATGAGACCTATGGTGCTATCTAAATGGTTTGATACGAATTATGTCCGTATTCCATAGTTGTAGATTCGTGTGTATGACAGATATGACTAATGAAGACCCTTGTTTTGGAGAGTCTAGTTGGTCATGCGTCGAAGTACAGTTGTTCCTGCAGCGAGGCCCTGTCGTCATTTGGAGGTGACAGGTTCGAATCCCGGTAGGTAACAATAGCTTTCAAATTGTATGTTGTCTAGTGCGTCCTCTAGCCTCTACTTCTTTCTTCTCCTTCTGTGAGCGCTAAACAATACTATGTGTGTTTATTTATGTACTGTCTCAGTGGCATCAAAGGGTTCCCCAATTGATTTCCAGAAACTTCTAAGAATTAGATTTGACGAGGTTGTGTTCAAACTAGATCTGAAGGTCAGCGTGGCCGAATGAATACGAGCATTCGGTCTTCGAGGTAGCGGGTTCAGCCCCTAAATCGGTCAGTTGGATTAAAATATTGACTTGTAATCCTTGACTTGGGGACGTAAATTGCAAGTACCTCAGAAATCGGGGTGGTTTCGACTGATAGCAAGCGATACTGGTAATAGAGAAAGCTAATCCATACACATACATCAGTCCAGTGAACTAAAAGTAGTAGCACATTTGTGCACTATCAATCAATCAATCAGATGCTGTCTCCGTTCTCTATTATGCACTATGCTTGAGTTCAAAGCGGACAAAAGCAAAAAAAAAATTAGCTAGAACCGCTATAGTCGGGAAAGAATTATATCAGTATTGAGGATTGAAGTCTGGTCACTGTGTTTGGCAACACGCGCTCTAGCAACTAGATGCCATGTTCCGAAAATAACTCTGAAGAGAGAACGAATACGGTGATGAAAGAAACTCACAATGGCCAGAAAGAAAACATGAGAAATGGTCACTAATAAGACAGCTCAGTAGACTGAACAGTGAACGGACAATCACGGGTTAAGTTGGTCACGTGACAAAAGTTAACCTCGTGACCAAAAGTAAGCGACATTGTTAGTCAGCCGAGAAGCGTCGTAGTGGAGACACCTTTTGCTACAGCACGAAACTGAGGAGAATATATGAAAAAGAAGGGTTCCATCACGTAACTGATATTTTCTGGACAGAATGTCGAATATTGAGTACTAACTGACAAAGTATCTACATAAAGGTACAAGTGGCGTTCACACCAGAACGACCGAAAGTCCTGTTTACCTGCCAACCGTCATCAAACTAGGTCAGCGCTTGACCGGCGATCACAAGACAGTGTTGAGCGACCAGTGTGTATCCAGAGGTCAGAATGTCAAGCCCACACGGTCTGTAAGTACGCCTCGAGTTAAGTTCTGACGACGAATATATACAGTGTGCAGATCCGTGACAATAATGATTCTGATATGAATTTTGTGAAATGTGGACAAGTAACTAGGTATGAACAGGCGAATAACAACGGAAAGGTTGGCAAGGACAACTGAGAATTTGGCGATACCGTAGTGCTTGTTGGATGCTGTTCTACAATAACTAATGTTTGAACATTAGGACGCAGGTGTTGTTCACTCATTGCAAGATTGTCGTTCACTAACAACGAGACCTAAATATTGCTTTGGTAATAGGCCATCAAAGTCTCACGTCTGGAATCCGGGTTACATTCATCGGTAAAGCAAAGAATAGCTATTAATGGAAGATGCATACAGTACAGGACACTGGCAGGACAAATTATCATCAAGCCGTTCATTATCAGACATCCAAGGTTATGGGTCACTGTAGGGATTTTATTTTCCCATATATCCTTTACAGGACATGGCAGTCAACACCAGCATTTTCATCTGCTGTTGATGTCTTGGCAAGATTACACTCAGTAGTTTGCCATTGTTTCTGAACGACCGGCTCACACACCCCTGTAAGTAACCAACACGACGTGATCATCTACATAATCTCGCGCAGATGCGTTAACTACGTGGGTGGAGAAAGTCTTTAACTTCTTCGCCAGGGATCCCGGCTCACTCTCGGGATAGGCTGTCGTAAACCACCCATTTTCAGAATTTCAATGATGTGGGCCATAGACAGAAACTGTCTTCAACCGCCCATTACCAGTAGCCTGCACTGTGAATACAAAATATGGCGACGAAATCCACAGGGCCAGTTGTCTCTCTTATTCAGTCAACGTGGACATGCGATAAGAAACAGGCTGTTTTACTGCACACGCATGTTGTATGTACTGGGTGTATTTTTAATGACTGTGAGATTTTTGAAAATATTTCCGTTCGAAGTTCTGTATTTACCTGTTATGTTGCATGAACTCCACAGTGGGTGAATACAAAACTTGGAACGGTAATATTTTGAAAAACCTCAGTCATTAAAATAACACCTTATATAACTTAGTCGAGTAGGCGGCAAAACAGTCACACTTTACTTCTCGGTCTTTTGGCTAAGATTTATGTGTAGATTTATCTGCACTTGACCTGACTAGGATGCAGACAGGTCAACCAAACTTCAAACTCCAATCACCACATCACTTCTAACACTGGCAGTGAGTGTGACCACTATGGGCCACAAGAAACATAGTGGGACTAAAGGGCCCATTAAAAATAGATTTTTAATCAAAACTCTGAAACCTACAAACAAATAAAATACGAATATGCACAACATTTGTGATTCTGGCATAGACACATTTGTGATTCTGGCATAGACACACTTGTTGTTCTGATGTGGACGCATATGTTATTCTAGCATAGACAAATTTGTTATTTTGGGATAAACACATTTGTGATTCTGCCATAGACACATTTGTAATTGTGCAATAGACACATTTGTAATTCTGTCACAGACACATTTGTTATTCTGCAATAGACACATCTGTAATTCTGCCATAGACACATTTGTTATTCTGCAATAGACACATTTGTAATTCTGCCATAGACACATTTGTTATTCTGCAATAGACACATCTGTAATTCTGCCATAGACACATTTGTTATTCTGCAATAGATACATTTGTAATTCTGCCATAGACACATTTGTTATTCTGCAATAGATACATTTGTAATTCTGCCATAGACACATTTGTTATTCTGCAATAGACACATTTGTAATTCTGCCATAGACACATTTGTTATTCTGCAATAGACACATTTGTAATTCTGCAATAGACACATTTGTAATTGTGCAATAGACACATTTGTAATTCTGCCATAGACACATTTGTTATTCTGCAAATAGACACATCTGTAATTCTGCCATAGACACATTTGTTATTCTGCAATAGATACATTTGTAATTCTGCCATAGACACATTTGTTATTCTGCAATAGACACATTTGTAATTGTGCAATAGACACATTTGTAATTCTGCCATAGACACATTTGTTATTCTGCAAATAGACACATCTGTAATTCTGCCATAGACACATTTGTTATTCTGCAATAGATACATTTGTAATTCTGCCATAGACACATTTGTTATTCTGCAATAGACACATTTGTAATTGTGCAATAGACACATTTGTAATTCTGCCATAGACACATTTGTTATTCTGCAAATAGACACATCTGTAATTCTGCCATAGACACATTTGTTATTCTGCAATAGATACATTTGTAATTCTGCCATAGACACATTTGTTATTCTGCAATAGACACATTTGTAATTGTGCAATAGATACATTTGTAATTCTGCCATAGACACATCTGTTATTCTGCAATAGACACATTTGTAATTCTGCCATAGACACATCTGTAATTGTGAAATAGACACATTTTTAATTCTGCAAGAGACACGTTTGTAATTCTGCCATAGACACATTTATGATTCTAGCACATATACATTTGTGATTCTTAAGTCATGCGCCATAAATAAAATATTGCACTATTTCTCATGGCGTGTGTGTTTAAATTCATTAAGGGAATACATTATTTTGAATGTGTGATTCTGCCATACCTTTATTTGTAATTCTGGAAGAGACATATTTATTATTCTGGCACACATTTGTTATTCTGGCATATACACGTTTGTTATTCTGACATATACACATTTGCGATTCTGCCATACGTGTATGTGTAATTATGTTGTGATTCTGCCATACCCACGTTTATGATTGCGGCATAAACACCTTTGGATCCTAGGTAGAGCTACAGAATTCGTGCACCGTGTTGAGTCTGTCCTTGGATGACCTATAGAATGAGACTGAAGCACTCATTACAGTATCGGTGTGTGCAGTCAACGTTATCCTTCGCACACCAAACCACATAATTTGTTCCATTTATTGCCTTCTGTTTTGTAGCCAAAAGAATATTAACTATTATGAATGTGTGTATTCTTTGTTTTCAAAACATCCAGATTACAAAGCATGCCCTGATCAAAGACGCAATCTTTACATGAGAGAAAGTCATTAAGTAACAGGAATGTGATCATAAAGTGCATGAAAGAATGGCGAACCGCTGGCGGATGAAGAGACATATATACAAACAGACATGCAGACAGGTAGTCGGATAGATAGACATAGAAACAGACAGACACATAACCTGATAGACAGTCAATGAGACAGGCGGACAGACAGGCAGGCAGACAGAAGACCGATGGATGGATGGATGCATGGATGGATGGATGGATGCATGCATGCATGCATGCATGGATGGTAGGTCGGTCGGTCGGTAGGTAGGCAGATAGATAGGTAGGTAGATATGTAGGTAGATATGTAGGTAAGTAGGTGGATAAAAAGAAGTATGTGTGGCATGCTTCTCTACAGTTCACCGCTATGTGAGATACTGCACTTGACTGTAGGAGAAACTCCTGCTGAGACAGATCCCGACAAATCATGTCACATTCTTGTGCCCCAGCGCAGAAACATCATCTATTCTGAGATAAGCACAAATGTGATATTGCATTTCCGCACATATTTGCATGTGCAGCTGTGTGGATCTAATGAGCGGGTCGGGTGTACGCCAAATCTGTGAAGTCAGAAGCCGAGGCGAGCGATAATGGAACGCAGCCCAAGGTTGGGTCATGACGTCACTGGGTTCTGGCAATATCTGACGTATGATCGTTGTACAAGAAATGGGGCCGCGTGTAACCGGATTTTCTCGATGTTGGGCCACACAGTTGTGAATTGTTCTACGCTGAACTTGTTCTCGCATAGAATACAGGCGTTGCAGTTGTGTAACAGCGGTTGGCTTGTGAAAGTGTCACTGCACAATTGGGTTGATTTGACTTGAGGCAAGAATCGATATCACAGTATTCGAGATATTCCAATAGGTGCTCCGTCCCCATCTTCAACGGCCAGTGAAGAGTCCCATAACTAATGGTACAAATTGGAATGTGTTCGTATAATCTTTTCTCGGAGTACTGAGTGTCGATCAGATCCTCTGGTCACTCCCTGTCATAACGCCAGAAAGACTGCTGATTACTCACATACAAACACACTAAACGAATCTAATTTGCAAGGCAATAAAAGGTGTTTTAATGATCTGCAATATAAAGAGAAAACAACAAGCACAAGTCACAAAGAAGCATCCTGGTGTGGATCGTAGATGTGGTAGCACTATCACATCTTATTGCCCCGCATGCACGAAGGAATAGGTGACTAGTCTATCCCTCTCTTAGCGGACAACGAACGCGAGCAGCGAATTCTCGTCTGACCGTGCTAACGATATTCTCAACAAAAGTTAAATGCATTTCCTTTACAGAACATCGCAGTCACCACCAGCATGTTTTGGTTGTTTGTGTTTTCTTGGCAAGTTTTACGTTCAGTAGTATTGCTTTCTGAAAGACCGACACTCATTTCATTTTCATGAAAACCAACGCAAAGCGGTCTGTTACCAAATTGCCCGGAGATGTATTTCGAACATGGTATACGGGATTACGATCTGTGTCCGTAAATCCTTCGCCACGGAGACGGCATTACTGTATCCTAGCTATTACATTCCCGCTCCCACTGTATAAACAAACGCAAGTGCAAAACAGGGTATCTCAGCTAGGCTCCCGAAGTCCGCAGTTAGTCAAGTAGTCAAATTACCCTTTTAAACGCCTTAACGCGAAATGGGCATGTGGTGACATACCCATATTTTTATAGAGCAATCGGAACTCTGTAGGTGATGTGTGGGTGATGTGTGGGTGATATGTGGGGGATATGTGGGTGATGTGGTGAGTATCACGTCGGCCCCCTTTACTTTCTAAAACAATGCCTGTACACTATTTTAGGGGTCGATCGACCTGGCAACCCTAGTCAGTTTTAATAATCCAGATGCTGATTCGAATCCATGGCCATTGGACAAGCAAGCAAGTGTCTAGCCACTCCTCTACTGCAGCTCGCAAAATCTGTATGGCTGGTGATATTCTAAATGATTATTGTAGGAAACATACGTATAGTAACTATTCTTTTGTGGGAAGGTTTTCTTAATTTCAGATATAAATTTCGCACCTGTCCATTAGACATAATTTCTCTGTTTGCAACACCCATTAATGTTTTAACATCCAAGCGGATCATCCTGGATTTTGGGCTTATCTGAGAAGATCAGACGTCCCCCCCCCCCACCCACAATCTCAGAATTACGGTAGGGGTGGGGGATTCGAACCTGCCACGTACAACTGACTTTATTGTTCAGCTGATTTCACAAGCGTACTCCAATATCCAACTATCATAAAAGATATCTTTATTTTCATAAAGATTACGAACCTGATAATATATACTGTTCAAAGAAAGAAACGCAACATTATTGCAGCTTCAATTGCTAACTTGTACCAACATTTTATTGACGTTACTAATTCGCCCACTGCAGTCGGATCTGGCGATGCCGGTCCGTAAGAACAGGATCTCTGTATGGTCTTCGAGCCCAAAGACCAGCGTCGTGCAGCTGGCTTCTGACCGTTTGATCTGAAATTCTTCGACCTCCTGGCATTGACTGGACTCTGGAGGACGCAGATGCAAATCGATTATTAAGGTGACGAAGTCGTATGAAGCTGTCTTCGACAGCAGTTGTGTTTCTGGGTCTTCCAGTGCGCGGCCGGACTGCCGCTGAGCCAGTTTCATGAAATCGCCTCCAACGACGACTAATGGAGCTTCTAACCACATGAATTTCTCTGGCTACTACACCATGTGACTGTCCAACCTGTAAACGTCCAATGATGACGAGTCGTTGTTCTGTACTGAGATGAGACATACTTGCGCATTGAATTTCCAATTGAATTTATTCGAGGAGCGTCAATCTTTTATAGGCATTCAATAATATTGTCAAGGAGTTTTGTATTCAGTAAGTTTCACGAGATATCAAGAACATGTCACGAGTTATTGTCAAAAATGTTGTTTTGGCCTTGACCTATTTCATGACCTCACGAATCACGAGGTGAGTACAATTCATATAACCACGCGAAGTTAATGACCAGGTTAATACAATTGATAGGTTGACTGGAAAAGAGAATGTTTGTGTCTATGTGTGTCCTTTATGCGTTCCCGAACGGTCCATCCGATTGAGATAAAAATTTCTACAGATGTTTTTCTCATTCCCACGCAGCCAACTGGCATAGTTTGTTAGTTTAAAAACAGTTATTTACGTATTAAATTAACATTAATTAAAATATTGCAAGGGGACTTAACTTAAGAAATAAAAGCTATATCAATCGACATTACTTTAAGTAGAATTGCTATATTATGTAATTTAAATAATTGTTGTATTTTTCCTAAGTTTTATAAAATATTTAAAGAAGTTATCTACAATGACATGAGTTATAAACAAAGTGGTAAAAACTTTAAGGCATCTTCAAAGTTTTCATACAAATAATGCATCTATTTTAGGTACGTGAAAATTTTCTAACTTATCTTTTTATTTCTCTTCGACATCTATGCTGAATAATTTAATTGTTTTTTGGCGAGAAAGTTAGTTGAATATCCTTTGAATTACGCCGCAGTAATCCCAGCATTTATTGGGTTTTCGTGATATCTTGGTAAGTTTACGTTTAGTAGTTTCAGGTTGCCCTATTTAGTTATTGGAATGAAGATTGTTCTCTTCTAATCTGTTCGCCATATTTCCGGGAACGGGGGTTTATATGACTACTTATATGAATTAAATGAGTCACTACCCGCCAGGGACTGGGCGAAGCCGGGCCGGGTCGTCTTATATATAGATATATATATATATATATATATATATATATATATATATATATATATATATAATATATATATATATATATATATATATATATATATATATATATATATATATATATATATATATATCTTATATATAAATTAGGATGTGTGTGGATATGTATGTCTGTATGTCTGTATGTCCTTTATACGTTCGCGAACGGCCCATCTGATTGAGATGAAATTTTCTACACGCCTTCCTTTCATTCCAGCGCTTCCTCCTCCTCCCTCCTCCCCCTCCCAAAATACGTACGTAAATATATGATGATGATGATGAAAGAATCCCCGAACCAAAACGCCTAGGGAAAGGGAAGAAAATGACGTGACTACACAGAATCGTCACACGGCAATCATCATCATCATCAAGTGCCGTGCCGGCTGGCGTAGGCGTTCATGGCTCTCCGTAGATCTCGGTCTTTGGTTTTCTAGATCAACTCTGCTGCTGATATTCCTCTATGCCACGGCAATATCAATAACAATTCATCTTTTTATGTGTAAGGAAGTTATCTACAGTCGTGTAGAAGGGAAGAACAATCAATGGAAGGACCGAAATCACAGAACCTAGACGAGTATGAATTCGGAATGGCGAACTCCCTCCTCCTCTCTTCTCCTAATCCCTCTACCTCCTCTCCTCCTCCTCCCTCCTCCTCCCTCTACCTCCTCCCTCCACCCTCCTCCTTTTCCTCCTCCCTCTACCTCCTCCCCTTCCCTCCTCCTTCTCCCTCTTCCTTCTCTCTCTTCCTCTCCCCTCCTCCTCCATCCTCCTCCCTCCTACTCCCTCCGCCTCCTCCCCCCTCCTCCCTCCTCTTTCCTCCTCCTCCCTCTCACTCCTCATCCCTCCTCCTCCCTCCTCCTCCTCCTGCCTCCTTCTCCCTCATCATCCTCCCTCCTCCACCCTCCTCCTTCTCCCTTCTTCTCCCTCTTCCCTCTTCCTCCTCCTCCTACCTCCTCCCTCCTCCTCCCTCTACCTCCTCCTCCTCCTCCACCCTCCTCCTCCTCCCTTCTCCTCCTCTTCCTCCTCCCTTTCCTTCTCCTCCTCCTCCCTCTACCTCCTCCTCCCCTACCTCCTTCCTCCACCCTCCTCCTCCTCCCTCCTCCTCCTCTTCCACCTCCCTTTCCTTCCTCCCCTCCTCATTCTCCCTCCTTCCTCCTCCTTCCTCCTTCCTGCTCCCTCCGCTTCCTCCTCCTTCCTCTCCTCCCTCCGCTCCTCCCTCCTCCTCCTCCCCTCCTCCTTCCCTCCTCCCTCCTCCTCCCTCCTTCTCCCTTCTTCTCCTCCTCTCCCCTCCTCCTCCTACCCTCTTCCTCTTCCCACTCCCCCTCCTCCCTCTCCCTCCTCCATCCTCCTCCTCCCTCTTCCTCCTCCTCTCTCTTCCTCCCCTCCTCCCTCTCCCTCCTCTTCCTCCTCCATCCTCCTTATCCCTCTTCCTCCTCCTCCTCCTTCTTCTCCTCCTTCCTCCTCCTTCCTTCTCCTCCCTCCTCCTCCCTCTTCCTCCTCCTCCTACATACTCCCGCCTCCTCCTCTCTCCTATTCCCTCCTCTCTTTTCCTTCCTCCTCCTGCTCCCTCTACCTCGTCCTCTCCACTCCTCCTCCTACCCTCTTCCCTCTTCCCCTCCCCTCCTCCTTCTCCCTCCTCCACCTACCTCCATCCTCCTCCTAATCCCTCCTCTTCCTCCTCCCTCTTCCTCCTCCCTCTTCCTCTTCCCTCCTCCTCCTTCTCCCTCCTCCTCCCTCCCTTCTCCCTCCTCCTCCCTCTCCTCCTCCCTTCTCCTCATCCCTCCTCCTCCCTTCTCCTCCTCCTCCTCTCCTCTCTCCTCCTCCTCCTCCTTTTCCTCCCTCTAACCTCCACCCTCCTCCTCCTCCTCCTCCTTCCTCCACATCCTCTTCCTCCTCCTCCCTCCTCATCATTCCTCCTTCTCCTCCTCCTCCTCCTCCCCTTCTCCCTCCTCCTTCTACCTCTTCCTCCCTCCTCCTTCTCCCTCCACCTCCTCCTCTCCTCCTCTCTCCTCCCCCTTCCTCCTCCCTCTCCCTCCTCCCTCCTCTTCCTCCCCCTCCTCCTCCTTCGTTCTCCTCCTCCCTCCTCCTCCTTCTCCCTCCTCCCTCTTCCTCCTCCCCCTCCTCCCTCTCCCTCTTCCCTCCTCTCCTTCCTCTTCCTCCATCATCCTCCTCCTTCACCCTCCTCCTCTCTCCTCCTCCCTCCTCCTCCTTCCTCCTCCCTCCTCTTCCCTCCTCATCCCTGTTCCTTATCCTTCTCCCTTTTCCTCCCTCCCCCTCCTTCTCCTATTTCCCCCCTCCTCCTCTTATTCCCTCCTCCTCCCTCCTTCTCCCTCCTATTCCTCCCTACTCTTCCTCCTCCTCTCTCCGTCTATCTCTTCCTCCCTCCTCTTCCTCCCTCCTCCACTCTCTTCCTCCTCCCTCCTCCTCCCTCTTCCTCCTCCTCCCTCCTCCTACCTTCTCGCCCTCCTCTTCCTTCCTCCTTCGCCCTCCTCCTCCCTTCTCCTCCTCCCTTCTCCTCCTCCCCCAACCTCCCTCTCCCTCCTCTTCCTCCTCCATCCTCCTCCTCCCTCTACCTCCTCCTCCTTCTTCCTCCCGCCTCTTCCTCCCTCCTCCCCCTCCTCCTTCCTCCTCCTCCCTCTCCTCCTCATCCCTCCACCTCCCTTCTCCTCCTCCCACCTCCTCCTCCCTCCTCCTCCTCCCTCTACCTCCTCCCTCCTCCCTCCTCCTCCCTTCACATTCCTCCTCCTCCCTCTTCCTCCTAATCCCTCCTCTTCCTTCCTCCCTCTTCCTCCTCCCTCTTCCTCTTCCCTCCTCCTTCTCCCTCCTCCTCCCTCCCTTCTCCCTCCTCCTCCCTCTCCTCCTCCCTTCTCCTCATCACTCCTCCTCCCTTCTCCTCCTCCTCTCTCCTCCTCCCTCCTCCCTTTTCCTCCCTCTACCTCCTCCCTCCTCCTCCCTCCTCCTCCTTCCTCCACATCCCTCTTCCTCCTCCTCCCTCCTCATCATTCCTCCTTCTCCTCCTCCTCCTCCATCTCCTCCTTCTACCTCGTCCTCCCTCCTCCTTCTCCCTCCACCTCCTCCCTCTCCCTCCTCCTCCTCCTCCTCCTACCTCCTCCCCCTCCTCCTCCTTCGTTCTCCCCCTCCCTCCTCCTCCTTCTCCCTCCTCCCTCTTCCTCCTCCCCCTTCCTCCCTCTCCCTCCTCCTCCCCCTCCTCCCTCTTCCTCCTTCCTCCTCGTCCTCCTTCACCCTCCTCCTCTCTCCTCCTCCATCCTCCTCCCTTCTCGTCCTCCTTCCTCCTCCCTCCTCCTCCCTCTTCATCCCTGTTCCTCCTCCTTCTCCCTTTTCCTCCCTCCTCCTCCTTCTCCTCTTTCCCCCTCCTCCTCTTAATCCCTCCTCATCCCTCCTTCTCCCTCCTATTCCTCCCTACTCTTCCTCCTCCTCTCTCCGTCTATCTCTTCCTCCCTCCTCTTCCTCCCTCCTCACCTCTCTTCCTCCTCCCTCCTCCTCCCTCTTCCTCCTCCTCCCTCCTCCTACCTCCTCGCCCTCCTCTTCCTGCCTCCTTCGCCCTCCTCCTCCCTTCTCCTCCTCCCCCAACCTCCCTCTCCCTCCTCTCCCTCCTCCATCCTCCTCCTCCCTTCTCCTCCTCCCTCCTCCTCCTCCCGCCTCTTCCTCCCTCCTCCCCCTCCTCCTTCCTCCTCCTCCCTCTCCTCCTCATCCCTCCTCCTCCCTTCTCCTCCTCCCTCCTCCTCCTCCCTCCTCCTCCTCCCTCTACCTCCTCCCTCCTCCCTCCTCCTCCCTTCACATTCCTCCTCCTCCCTCTTCCTCCTCCTTCCTCCTCCTCATCCCTCCTCCTCCCTCCTCCTCCTCCCTCCTCCTCCCTCTTCCTCCTCTCTCCTCCTCCTCTCTCCTCCTCCCTCCTCCTCCTCCCTATACCTCCTCCCTCCTCCTCCCTTCACTTTCCTCCTCCTCCCTCTTCCTCCTCCTCCCTCCTCCCCCTCCTCCTCTTCCCTCCTCCTCCTCCCCCTCCTTCTCCTCCCTCCTCCCTCCTCCTTCTCCCTCCTCCTTCTCCCTCTTCCTCCTCCCTCTTCCTCCCTCTTCCTTCTCCCTCCGCCTCCTCCCTCCTCCTACTCTCTCCTTCTCCTCCCTCCTCCTCCCTCTCCCTCCTCCTCCCTCTCCTCCTCCTCCCTCCTCCTCCTGCGTTCTCCTCCTCCCTCCTTCTCCCTCCTCCTCCCTCTTCCTCCTCCCTCCTCCTCCACCCTACTCCTCCCTCCTCCTAATCCCTCCTCCTCCCTCCTATTCCTCCCTATTCCTCCTGTCTCCTCCTCCTCCCTCCTCCTCCCTCCTCTTCCCTCCTCCACCTCCCTCTTCCTCCTCCCTCCTCCATTTACCCAAGACAGACAGACAGACAGACAGATAGTCGGGAACGGGATCTTATATGACTACTTGTATGATTTAAATGAGATGCTATCCACCATGGGCTGGGCCGGGTCAGACAGACAGACAGACAGACAGACAGACAGACAGATAGACAGACAGACAGACAGACAGACAGACAGACAAACAGACAGTCGGGAACGGGAACTTATATGACTACTTATATGAATTAAATGAGATGCTCCCCACCAGGAGTTGGGCGATGCCGGGCCGGGTCAGACAGACAGACAGATAGATAGTCGGGAACGGGAACTTATATGACTACTTATATGAATTAAATGAGATGCTCCCCATCAGGGTCTGGGCGAAGCCGGGCCGGGTCAGACAGACAGACAGATAGACAGACAGACAGACAGACAGATAGTCGGTAACGGGAACGAGAACTTATATGACTACTTATATGAATTAAATGAGATGCTCCCCATCAGGGTCTGGGCGAAGCCGGGCCGGGTCAGACAGACAGATAGACAGACAGACAGACAGACAGACAGACAGACAGACAGACAGACAGATAGTCGGTAACGGGAACGAGAACTTATACGACTACTTATATGAATTAAATGAGATGCTGTCGTGTCCTCCTTTAAAGTGTCGTCCCTGGAGTGAGGAGATCCGACACCCACATTATAATATTATTTTTTCCCTCTCAATATTCTGGAGAATCCACCAGCTTCCGTCCAACACACTCCATCAGCCTATGGACACCTTTTCCTATCACTCTCACACTGTCGTACTATGCCCCTTCTCATACTTCCCCAACGCAACATACTCAACAACTCTTGCTTCTAGAAATTAATAAAGAGTAATTTATTAAAATAAAAGTGTAACGTGTATGAGACGTGTATGCGAAGAAAATGTGTGACGTGTTCTATAAAGTGTGTAGACTCTGTCTCTCAGACATCAACTCAGTCAGCTGATCACAGCAAAGATAGACCACAGCACGTTACGTCAGAACAAGTACGTCTCACCCGTTGCCGGAACCATCTTGCCGGATAATGCTTTGCCTCTGTAGACCTCTGGTAATCCAATTTCATGAACATCCGAAATAGACACCGGTGGTATTAAGAGTTAATCAGGGACCGGTTGCACTCTACACAATGTCCGTTCCTAATGTTCCTAAACAAACTGCACAAGTCTTTTGCAGTGTGTACGCAGTTAGTTAGTTAGTTAGTTAACAGATCATCCTCGTTGCACATCGAACCACTCAGTTCATAAGTGCTAATTACTAATGTTAATTGTTACTGTACTAACACTAGGTACTATTAGCCGGTTCTCGGTTCGTTACTACTGTCTGATGCTGTGTGGTGCATCAGTACGCATCCCTCACTTTGGTGAATCAACCTGCTTTTAGCTTTCAGTTACGTTCTGTCTGCACTTTATTGATGGTTGAACTGGTGTTCTTCAGAAAGGGTTTTTTAATTCTTTCCCAAAACTTGTAGAGTTTCCTTGGATCTGGTAGGGAACCTAGGATAGAAACAACACATCTGGTGATAGTACTAGTCACTGATCCCTTCGGCTGAGTGTAAGCCTATCACCTTGCTTAATGATCTTTAGCTAACTAGACTTAGTCATAGAGCAGATTAGCTACCCACCTAGAGTCGAATCAGGCTATGACAAAGAAAAAATATCAGCAAACAGAATGCGGAACCCCGCCCACCAGGGACACCTACGGGAGGATCCCAATTATCCTTCATTACTCAACTAGTAAAGCTTATCAACACTTCACTAATCTATTCTAGCTAACAGAGCCAAGTATCACTTCCCTACTCTAGCTAGTTTCCACTAACAGTGCTAATCATCACACTATAGTTTAACAAGGCTACTGCCTAAAGTAATTATAACGAATATATTATAATAAGTTATACCTTAAATGGCACTACTGCAGTCCTATAAATCATATCTACATCTGCCATATAGGCACATGTAAAATTAAGTCACTAATTAACACACGGTAGATATTATTTCCACTAGGCGCTGCAGTGCCCTCACTCCGACTAGAGCATTATTCAAGTCCACCCTAGTTGAACCCAACTCGAGTTTATATGGCAAACTACCCCAGTCAAGAACTATTTTCCTGGCTTTAGTCCAGTCAAAGTTGTCATCAATAGTTTAGATTCTCAAAACAAGCCAGCAAGTTTCTGTATACCCCCAACAACAGTTGCAAATAACCCCGTCAATCTTCTCGGTGCTCCGGAAACCAAGAATTGACATATGTACTGTCACTTCCGTGCTAAGTACTTCCGTTGTCCCTCTGATATGTTTTATGACTTGTCAAGGTGATATTTGATTCAGCGCACTCACTTCCTCC